>JBAJMU010000002.1:18855750-18934310 GCA_037952995.1 Hyposoter didymator
TTTTTTTTTTTTAATCTCGTTTCTGCACCCCCGGGGTTGGATCCGAGCTTCGTATCACGGTCCTACCGTCGCTATTTACCTATATATTTATATATGTATTTATACACGTCATATAGGATCGTATATAGCGCGAACACATAGTGCTCTGTAGGGGTGATTTGTCGCGGTGGATATGAGGGCAGCGAATGCCCCTCTGGACGCAATATTATTTTAAACGATGATATAGGAGGGGCGCGTGGTGCCACAGAAACCACGCTATCGCAAACTACATATACCTTACCGAATATCTCTTTTTCTCTCACTCTTTTCCCACCGCTTCGCCTCTCACACTTTTTCTCTCTTTCTCCTGCTTTACTTCTAGAGCGTCGCTAGACGGGAATTTCGCGAAATGAAAATCACGAAATGTACGTAGCGTACGCCTCGGCGTAGCCAGACCATTCTCCCCTTTATTTTCCACCCCTGCTCGTGTACCACCGCGCTTATATGTATGCTGCATTTTTAGAGTATTCCATGCCAAATTGAAACAGTTCTGATGAACGTTATTATTATTTAATTTGTATTTTCTACACAGCTTCCACATAATTGCGATAATAATACTTTCGAACATTATTTCTTCACACAAAAACCACAATACGCAATTTTTGTTTCCCCAATAAAAATTCATTGAATTTCGATTGATTATCATAATGGTCTGCGATGAGTGACGCGACAAAATGTACAGCACTCTGGTTGATTAAACACGAAAGCTCGAGACGAGCACAATTTTCTTGACTCCGGTTCACAGAGCCTGGAGGAATTTGGTGTCTACGTCAGAATACTTCTAGTTGAGCCAAGCCGCTGTACATTCTATTGGCGTTCCACACACTAAGCGAGAGAATACCTGATGCATTATTTTTTTTTTTTTGCGTGTCCCGAGTGTAGCTGTATGTACGAATTCGTGATTCGGCCTGCAACTACGTCTTGAACGTGACTCCCTCGATCTGAATCTCTCGCTCGAATAAAGCGGCATGCGTGTTCCCGGAAAAATTTCACGAACGAAAAGATACTTACGGATAGATCGAACGTAAGGGAATCCTGAATTTTTCAGAACCAGTCGATATCGATATACACAGACGGTGAACGACTCCAAGTTGATCCGAAGGATCATACTGTTACCGCTTCTATCTTTACCCACTTCTCGACATTCCGTTTTGCCTCTGCTTTTACCACCATATGTGCTCTCTCTCTCTCGTTCTTTTTTTTCCTGCGCTCTCGTCGATCTGACTGCACATACGGGCGATGCAGTTGGACTGAAAATATCGCGGTACTTTTAAAATGATCGGCCTGGCGCCGATTCAAGAAAAATGCGTTATTAAGAGAGTTACACTCTTCAGCAACCGGGAAAAACCCTCTCCCGTGTATTAGGCGTGTGCATGTCAAAGTGCGAGTAGTTTTTGGCCCCGTACCAGAAAACGTAACTCTCCAAGGTACAAGCCACTTCCGAAACTGACCCAAACTCCTTTTACCTCCTTTTTTTATACACAGCTATATGCACGTATAAAAAAACACATACAAGACTCTCTCGATCAGTTTGCTTTCACGTCGAACCGTGCGGCACGGTTCAATAAAAACTGGACCAGTCGAAGTCTCGAGAGAGGATCCATTTTCAATTCTCACCGCACCCACAAACCATCTTTTTTATTCTTACGCTCCCGCCAATTAGCGATCCGATTCATCGTCGATACGTGTCTCATTTGGATTTTTCTTTCCTGGCATCCATTTTTCCTTCGCCACCTTCTTTGGCACTTTCCCGAAAACTCCGCGGCACTGAGCAGCCCACGTTTCGAGTTTTCCTCGGAAGACTCAGCGTAATAAAACGAACAATACTGACAAAAGGCTTTCAAAGCTTTTGCGTAAGAAAAGCTGCTGAGCAGGATTGGAAGCCGCAGCATCTTCCATGTATCGAATTGAAAAGTCAATGTCAAAAGTGATATCAGAGATTTTCTGACCGCCGTTGTTTCTTACACGTGAATAATTCGGAGATGCTCAATCTTCACCGCTGGAAGTTTGATAAATCCACCGCATCGTGAGCTTTCCTCCGATTGTCCGATTACCGATTCATAGTAGAACGTCGCTTTGAGCTATATTTATATCTGAATGCTCTGCTGCTGGTTGCGAAGGCCGCGCCAGATCTTTCGTCAGTACGAGGAGATGAACGACGAGAGAGGTGGAGTCGAGGGATGAAGTTCCTATCCCCTCCCCGTTGATCCTTGCCAACCCTTGATAGAAAGTCAATTTGCTCGGTCGTTCGAGGTAAGTCACGCGCGCTCCCCCGCTCATCTGGCGCGTTTCCGGTTAAAACTTCCGGTCGGCGGGAAGCCAGTTCAGACAGTTTCGTACTACACTCTGTCTCTTTCACTTTCACTTTCCTTCTCTCTCTTTTTCTTCCCCTCTCCTTTTCCCAGTGCGTGTAGACCGTGTAGACGCGATCCTTGTATGCATGTGTTCTGATTCTTATAGATCTATCGAAAACGCTACTTATATTTACGAATTGGACACACAGACGGGAAGCTTTTGCTTCTACGGGTCAAGCTCATGAGAGGATGGGTTACGCGGGGTTCAGTCATCGGAGGAAAAAGTTTAGGAGCATGCCAATAAAGACTAACACACAACGGCATGAGAGTTGAAGGAAAGTTTGTAAATAGAATCTTTCCATCATTTTTTTTTCTCCATTTTATTACTCCCTCTCTCTTTCGCTCGCTCTCGAGTACCGTTGAATCGGCACACTTTCGAGGATTCCCTCCTGCTAAACTTCTACATCTTCGTTTTCATATTTCAGCTGACTCTCTTTTCGTACTGCACCGGAGTACACGATTCCGTGACCACGAAGGCTTATATTCTTCGCGGGATTTAGCGGTGAACGAAAAAAGGAGCGCTGAGTGAAACTTGATGGAAAAATACTTACAGCAGTGATTTGTTCTTCCTTTTCTCTGCTCCTTTACGAAATTGAATGCTCCCGGCGATCTCAAATCCGACTGGTTAGTTTTCCGACAAATCTTTGTATCGTTTCTCTCTCTCTCCCCCTTTCTCCAAGGAGCCGGATCATGGCAATCGAAAAATAACAATTTCCTTTTTTCGTGGATATACAACGCGTGAGTATGCGTAATATTAGAAACGATACACGAAACGTTGAGAAACTCGTTCGCGGAACGGAAATTGAAAAGAAATCTTTTGCGAGTATCCGCAAAAACTTAACGCGGATCTCCGCACTCATCTTGACCGAACAACTTTTTACAGAAAAATCTTTTCTTTATTTTACGTCAAAATGAAATCGCCATACCGAGCTTGGCAGATGTACGAGCAGCTTTGAATGTTAAACGTCACTTTTACATATTTCTCAACAAAATTCTCTCAGTCAGTTCCCACATTCAGAATCCCAACCGGAAATATCATCGTTCAAACGAATCAACAAAGAGGGAAGAAAAAAAATCTCAATTGAATCCGAACGAGCGAACATGATTCTTTTCTCTTCGAGGTCTGCGATACAGAGCAATGTGACTTTGTTGCTGACGTTAGTAATCAGTCGACTGATGCTGCATGTCGTTGCTGGAGAAGTTACCGTCGAAACAGGAACGAAAGTTTCGACGCCGTTAGCCTCTTTAGTAACTTACCGCTATTTTTTGGTGTCTTCATTTGCTTGCACTCAACGCTGTTTCTTTTTGGCTCCCATTTTTCTCGTTTTTTCGTTAGTCTACGTGCAGTGTATAGTTATAGCCACGTTTTATTTTAATTCTGACCACAGTGTACGTAGTTCACCAACGAGAAACTGTGAAGCTTGCCTGCAACCTTTTTAGCTGCATAGTTGGTTTCTTTTTTAATTTATATATATATACGTTTGTTTTTTTATTCCCAACATCAGGTCGCCGACGGCATTACGCAAAATTACAAAATTAAACTCAGCGCTGCGCGGCTCATGCCTTGAAAACCCGGTAACGAACACGCCAAACATAGAACGAGAGAAAGCCTGGCATTGGTTAGGGCTTTCGCTCTGGTATATTACACGGGAAGCTCTCGCTTTTAAACGCCTGAAACGTTGCTTCTGCCTAGAGTTCACCCTTTCTCTATCTCTCTCTCTCTCTCGCTCTCTCGCCCCTCGGCCCCGCTCCCTGTGCAGCTTTTCCACACTTTGTGTCCTTGTCCAACTCTCTGACTCGTTCCCGGACTTCCGTCGGAGCTTTTCTACATGCGCGTGATGCAGAAGCTCGTGCAATTTCTCCTTTTTTTTTCCTGGGACACAAAATAAAATAGCATCGC
This sequence comes from Hyposoter didymator, assembly GCA_037952995.1. Classification (NCBI taxonomy): domain Eukaryota; kingdom Metazoa; phylum Arthropoda; class Insecta; order Hymenoptera; family Ichneumonidae; genus Hyposoter; species Hyposoter didymator. The sequence goes on from JBAJMU010000002.1 coordinate 18,860,044, forward strand.
GTCTACTTTTACCCCTGGAGCATTTTCCGTTTATATACGAGTACGCATGTGCGTATGTGCATGAAATGTAAGTATTTTTTCCGCGTATTTTCAACCGAGTAACAAGTGTGTACAACTTTAATTACATCGCGTATATTTAAACCCGCGAATCGTAAGAGTCCGTCCCAATTGTGTGTTTCATCAAATAACAAAAACGCGAATTCACGCTCGAAGCCTACATAGCATCGAATTAAACCAGACTATCGAAAACGCGCGGAAAAGAGCGAAGCGTTTTTCTTTTCTCACCATAAAATCCTAGCTGTTAAATAACGAGCGGGGAAAAAGAGATCGAGAGAGGAAAAAAAACATTGAGCGCAGTGAAATTTACACAAATCAGCGATGCTCGTTGCACCGTTAAATCGGGTCAGTTTCGTCGGAAATGCACCCGCTGCACTCCACCCGGTTTTACGAGGATTGGTGATTGAAAAAATTGTCAACTGATAAATATGGGGAAAAAAGTTGTTCCGTGACGTTTTATCGGCTGTACAGATAATCGGGCTAATCGAAGAGTGGGTTTGTCCTAATTATTATTCGAAAAACAAGCAAGAGCAACAACGCCTACATTACAGTCGCGGAAACATAATGGACGGGAACGGATTTTATTCGTTGAGTTTGGATAAACCACGTTCGGTGCTTTCGCCGAGGGACGATGAATTGGATTCATGGAGGGGGATAGAACAGTTGGGGGATAGAAACGGTCGAGGTGTATCGCTGCTACATTGTACGTGACGCGAGCCATGCGCTTACTATCGTTAAATCCATATACATATATATTCGTAACATGTATTATATTTATATAATCTATATACATGCAAATGTATAGATATGTAAAATATATTTGCCATAATATACATACATACGCGTAACACCGAGAGCGGTGTAGTAGAGCGAAGCGCGCGGCGTGTGTATCAGCCGTGTATTGGCCGTTGCAAAGCTTCCAATATTTGACTAGCCAGAGCTTTTGATTTATACTGGCGTCCAATAAAATACGGGCTTAGCCTCTAATGCTCTGGTAGTAGCGGAAGGGATCGAGCCCGGGTCTGCTGAAAATATCCATGGTCACAGGTCAAATAATAATAACCCCGGAACAAGAAATTTTCAGGGACTGATTTTAAAACGTTGAGCTTCCGCGTCAACCGTCGACTGGTTTTCAATGATTCCGTGATACTAAGATATTCTTAAAACAAGGAAAAAGCTTGCCGCAGAAATCGGTCCAAACATATTCGCTTCTCGGACGTCGAGCCACTGAAAATTTTTCATATTTTTTTTTTCTGGGGCAATTTTTGGTTTTGAAGATACCGCCCTGGGAAATATATGAGAGAAAAAACAAAGTGGTTCTTGCTGCCATGAAAAAGTCGATAAAAGTGTAACGCGGAGGAAAAAAAAAAGACTTCGAAGCGGAAGAAATACAGGATTAAAACTTTGCCATTAGTGTGCTCTGAGTGTTCCGCGAAGATTAGCACTAACGAGAGTCTTGAGCCAAAAGTTGATTTAGTGAAAACGCACATAGCATTTCATCGGCTGCTGTACGAATTTCAACACAGATTTATATATCTACACGTATATGTGTGTAAAAGAGGGCGAAACATGGAGAGATTTTGTGGTCGTCTCTTTGCCCATCAAGCATCGAGCACTAGTACGAGAATGTGTAGGTTTCAATTTCCTCAGCTATAGAGATCCGTATGCCTCACAGTCTCGTCTAAATCGTGTTCTATCGGGGATTCAGTGATTCTCATTCCTGGATCCCTCGAACGTGTTGAAAGCCAGCCGATTGATTTCCGGGCTTAAGGAAGGCACGTGAACTAAATGCGTATCAGGTTACCGTTGCCATTATATATTTTCCTCCAAAGGACGGTCAGTGATGTTTATCTCGCTCGCTTTTGCTTCTCCCTTGGCTATTGTTTCATCCACTGAAATCGTGAACCCACTGCAATCGAAACCGCGTTCGAGACTATAATTGATTTTTTCATGAAGCTCTAAAATATCCATGGAAACGTGGCAGATGAGTTCACGGTGTTTCTGATGCAAAAAAAATGAAATTGATTTGTATCTTTTTGTACGTAGTCGTTGACGAGGCCAGTACGTCGTTGGGTGATCGGAAATGAAATAAAAACAAATACCCGCGAGATTTCTCTGCACATAAGGCACGAGTGCGTTCAGAAAAAGGGTAGAAGCAGATGACGATCTCGGGGAACCTCCGAACAAGAGGAACAAGAGCAGAGGAGCAGGAGGAAAAGGGAAAATCGAATTATTCAGACAATATCTTTGAATTTATACGTTCGAAGAAATTAAGAGAGATGCGGAGTGATGAGATATCGAGTTCTCTTGATTCGAAAGGAAACGAGGCCAGGAAATTTGAGGCAACCTTTCCACCTATTGCTTGTTTTGCTTGGGCCATTGGAATTGAAGCAAGAAAATGGTAACTTCCTTCCTCCGACATTGGCCGAGATGCATGCCGATGGCAGCTGGAAAAACTCGATTCCGGGCGACGACTGGAAAGTTTTCGAATTTTTTTTTGCATAATTATCGCCTTGTTTAGGTTCTCCCCCTTTTTCTTCGTCTTTTTCGATCTCTCTTGCTTTTTTTTTCTACTTAAATGCCTTTGCTCTTTGTACTTTCCATGCTTTTTCCTTGGACTCGTCAAGCTTGCGCGGGAATACTCTGGAGCCATCGTGAGGAGTCGATGGATATGCAAAGTCTCTCGAGAATCTATAGGCACGACCTCACGACTGCTCGTGAACGACGATCTATAGATCAACTACATAACAGTCGTAAGGATGACTCTCGACACTCGAGAAGAATTCCATTAAAAGAAAAAAAAACCATAATAGTTTCAGCGTAAGGAAACGTTGCTGTTTTTGGAAAATGTTGAAATGACAAAAATAAATGAGTATCGAAAGGAAAACCCGACGGAGATAAAGGCAGATCGGAGGAATAGCTTTGCGTCGAATCGGGAGGCTGTAAAGAGGAACGTGAGATAAAGAGGGTAGTTTTGCTGAACAATAGGGCACATTTAAGATATACTGAGGAAAACGTATAAAAGAAAAAGAAAAGATGAGGAAAGAGGAAGAGGGACATAGCGAAAGGAAAAGATGAGCGAGTGCACTGTAGAAAAAGTAGAAAAAAAATTGATGTCAGTGAAAGATCGCAGGCCGAGAAAGCTGAATGGAAAAGTGATGAAATATAAATAGGGTACCCAAGGGAGAAGCTTCTCTATCTCTGTATCTCGTTTCTTCGTTTTTTTTCCACCGCGTTCATACTCTTACCTCCTCTTCGCCCAAGCCAACTATATACTCTCATTTTTGCCTGCTCTCCCCGGACTCTCACTCTTGCCATGTCTCTCTCTCTCACCCTTTTTCACTCACCGTTGGCCCTTCTCCGCGCCCCTTTCCACCTTGTGACGGCGAGACCTCCATCACATCACCATCCAGCCGTATTAGTCGATATCTCGTTCAATAAAGTCCTCTGTATAGCTCTCGTACATGTGCTATATAGCTGTTGCGCGCAAACAGCTCTCATCCACATATGCTCGACTGAGAAGACTGAGGAAAACCCTCACCCAACTCCAACCATCACCGTCGCTTATTTGTGCACGCTTTTCCCACCGTCTGCTCCCCCCACTCCCCCTACATCATCCTCTCGGTAGCGAAAGGTGGTTGAAAGGCAGAGCACACTTTTTCTCCGCGGTTGATTCGAATCAAAGGAAAAACAAGTTAACTCTTTCTCTTTCTTTCTCTTTTTATCTATCTCTTTCACTGCCAGCTACCGCTTGTTTTTTTTTCTCCCAGCGCCTGGCACGCCATCTCTCGCATCAACTTTTATTCCACTAGTTCCAGCGCACGCCACTATTACTCTCGTACAACCATGTCTACCTTTTTGTCTCTCTTTCTCCCTCTCTCTCTCTCTCTCTTTCGGTCTTTCTCCTTTTTTCCCTACGTACACTGTTTGCTTGTTTTCTGGACAGTGAGTGGATGAAAAAACAAAAATATTGCAAAACGGAGTCTGCTATTATTTTTGTACTACGATTACCTTCGCTTCGAAGTAGAGCAGCTTGGAGCTTTGTTTGGCAGCCCAGTGTTAATGCAGCGGAAGTGAGGCAGGTCATTTCGAACTCATGAATCAAACATTATGGCATTTCGTCAATTATAATTAATCTGAGTTTTTAAGATTCGAGTCAAAAGTCGATAGCTTGGAACGCAAGAAGGATGTGTAAAAATTCAGTTTTTATAAAATTTCTCGTTGTAAAGAAAAAGTTTAATTTATTTATTCATTTATATATTTTTTTAATCGTTTCTAATATTCTCGTCAATTCCTCAGACGAATTTTATCATGTCAGCACGCACGGCACACGAACAATAATTCTCAAGAAATGTTCTTCGGGCTCAATAAATCAAATTATGGCGAGAGAAGTATCAGAAGAATTGAAAATTAAGAATTTCTCGCACGAATCTGCGTAACGCTGTAACTCGTCGCGTTGATATAATTATGCCGGTTATAAGACAGTAATATTTCATGCGATAACGAAAATAAATGCAGCTTGGTTACTTTGCCGTAATTCACGTGTTGGCTGAGGGAAGACAAGGGGAAAGGTCGGAGCATACGTGTGCGAAGAATGCTGAAGCATGGGAGAGCGGGGCTCGTATTCACTCTCGTTACATTTTTCGTGATAGCAAAGTTCGCGGGAACATCTTCTTCATAGACCTCTGTTCCTCGTTATATCAGCCGTTTCCGCTATGTCATTTTTACGGAGAACCTGAGAGCACGCCGTCGATAACTAACAGAAAAAAAAACGTAACGAAAAAGGAGGAACAAAATAAACAAAAAGCGAGTCGGGAAGAGGAAACACGAGAGAAACAAAAATAGAGAATATAAGGGAGCAAAAAAGAGCAAGGGGTTGGCTCAAGCACAGTTGCGAGTGTTCTGCTCGAGGCTATGATCGGTATATACTTTTAGTAAGCTCAAAGCATAAGCCCTCGTTATCAGATACACGCAACGAGAGAGCTATACGCTACCTGATAATACCAAAGAGGATATACCACCTAAACGGCCCACCAATGTTCCACGCCCACGGCTGTTTTTCTTATTATATACTTTTACTATGTATTACAGATACTAACTAATAAACTTGTATCCGTTACATACATCCCGTGATTGTCTGCCAAGGAAACTTCTCTCACCAAAATTCGTTTCCGCGAAGAACCATCCTTCGTAATTTTACGCACTTGCGCACATTAATGTATGACTTCATTTGCTAAGCAGTCAATTTCACCTGCACATAGTAAAACGCAGCGAAATTGAAGAAATCCGTTCGGACCGATAAAAACCCTCCAAATATTTTCTTTAAAGACAAAACAAAAGGTTACTCTCAGTTCGTCAGAAAAAAACTAAGCTTTTAGAAACCATGAAGCCATGAACGACGTGGCAAAGGTCTCTGGGCTAACGAGAAAAAAAGCACTTGCGATGCAGGTCCGTGACCCTCGTTCGCACAGCGTTTCAAATGATATTTTCGTTCTCCAGCTTCAAACTTCGTTCATCTACGATTGAAAGTTTAGCGATTTTAATATCATTAAAAAATATTTATCCTTCGTTAAGAATAATCGTTTTTCTTGACTGTTTGTTTTGTAGTTCGTATTCAGGAGAGTGCTGCTGGTATTTTACGGCTGGTCGTTAATAGTTCGAGGTAGTCGAAATGATTTCACGTTTGTTTTGAGCACATACGGAGATAAGGGGTTCCTATAACTTGTCTGGTGTTGTGATAAAGGTTATATTCATAGATAGCGCTTCTGATTCGAAACCACTAGTTTGGAAGATTTTACAGTACACATTGTAGCAGAATGTGTATTATATTTCGTGAATTTCAGCAACAATTTTAGTGAAATATATAATGGTTCCTTGCTTCTATTATGGTGTGTACAACTTACATTATAATCTCATGTGCATCCTAATTTCTATTCGTGCTTGTTTATAAGAGATAATGTAGAATATTCCCACACGAATAGTGTCTCAGTGCATTGTGTCACTGTTACAAAAGCGAATTATGTTACTGTGCACATAAAACTACATATACGAATTACATGCTAAATTTACACAGCAGATCTAAAGTGAAAGAGACTTTATTGTTTTTATGACAATTTTAAATTACCTCAGCAATGTTTTCCTCTATCATTGAATATCAATTCGTTTTATTCCATTAGCTTCGTAAAACTGTATAATTAATGTTCACAATAAATATTTACAATATTGTTATTGATTTTTACGGTCATTATTATTATTATTATTATTATTATTATTATTATTATTATTATTAGTTCATGGAAAATGAACAATTGTGTTTACGAAGGAAGCAATTAAAATTGGAAACAGATAGTCAATTCACTGTAAATCGAAATACTTTTCTCCACCCTTTTTCTTTTATGACAACATCCCGTTTCTCCTCCCTCCCATTCTTCATTTCATCTCTCGAGGACAAAGAGTACGGAGGACTTTGCTCGCGACACCCAGAGACTAACGAAGTGCTACAGACCTTTTTTTTGCGGACGTCGCGGTCTGTGAATATTCATGACAAAATAAAATAAAATGATTAAATGCTGAGCAGACTATGAGACCGAGGGCTCGAGGGCAGTCCGACCTGATATTGGAGGAAAAATAATGTACCGGCTTGAAGAACGTCTCTTTTTTTTGTTCCTTGCTCACAATCTCATTACAATCACAAGGTCAACAAATCTGATCGTGGGTTTCCAAAGCCACAATTATCAAGCACGATCGATAGTCATACAAAATTTGTAAAAATGAATGGGCTGAAAATATTTGAACAAAAACGAGACAATAAATGCGCTTTTCATTTTTTTTTCACCATCCACCATGCAAGTCTCAACAGAATCATGTTCTTGCCTGAGCTTCTCGAGATCGAAAGTTCGAGCGAAAGGAAATTATTCTTATCAACGCGACATCTTATTCATGATTCAAAAAAACTTTAATCAACTGTCGCGTCTCATAGGATATCAGTGTTAATTATTTTTTGGATCGGTCATGGTCGCGTATCAATTCTTTCAGGCAAAAGGAATTGCTGACACCCCAACGCTACGAATCGAGGTTTGATGCAGAGAAAAATGACATCGAAAAAGAAATGACAAGTTCATCAATTTTCAAGAAGTTTATCGGGATAAAGTTTGTCCATTCATTCCCCTGGTTATATTTTTCTTGTTATTCATTTCACGAGTCGTAGGTATCCCTATTCCGCGTTGATGATCCGCGGACTACGAGACGAAAGTGTAATTTGTGCAAGTCGTCCTTTGGTTTCCTCGAGCGAGCAGGATATTCAGTTCTTCTCTTTTTTCCTTTCTCTCTCTCTCTCCTTACTGTTCTCTCTTCCTTTCCAGGTTTCGTCTCGTGTTTCGCGAACAAGTCGAACGCTTTTGCTTGGCGTGATCCGGCTTTATTAAAGAGTTAACTCGCACTCTTTATTTTTCAGGCTGGCACTGCCACCTCCTTCTCAGCGTTTATACTTCTCGCAGTTACCCTCTGCATTAGCCGCCCCTTCCCAACTCCTGTCCTCCCGGGGCCCTCTTTCGAAGACGCCATGCGAAACTTGGACGGTTTTTTAATTTGCCGGCCGTCAGAGACGACTCGGACGAAAACAGTGGCAGAGGGCAGAATATAAAGTGTGGGAGTTGGGAGAGAAGGAAAGACGTTGATGCATTGCGAGAAAATTGTTGAGACTGTAACGTGGGCGTCCGCCGTTGATGCTCGTCCAACGTGGTTTCGTCTTCAGCGTCTTCAACGCCTCTCCGTCCGACGAGTCAGTCCACCGGTGCCACGCTCCGTTCTTTTCTAAAGTGGCGAGTTCTTCTAACAAGAACAATACCCAAACGAGCTTTAAATTATAGGATTCCCAACGAGCATCCCTTATAATTATGAATGTTTCGATCACGCAGTTGCTCATCAGCGATTCATGAAACAACTTTCTTATCATTTTCCATTTTGACATTCAACGATTTCGAGTTATACGATTGATCGAGAAAAAATTGTAACGGGGGAACAAATTTCGTGTATCGCTCAGCAAATTATTGCTTTTTGCAGCATCGAGATTGCACATTTAGTTAATCTTGTACGATCGGAAGATTCGTACACGCCTTAAGGTATACGAGAGAGTGAAAAAAAAGAGAAACACGCGACTGATACGCTATTTGAGTTTCTCGATACACACAAGTCGCGTTTTATCGCGTGTAGATCGCGCGGGGTTGGGGCGAGTTCTTCGTTCGTTTAACGGTTGGAAATCGCTTTGAAGTCGCGTTGCCGGGAAAACGGCCATGAGTTCTTATCGTTCCCTATAACTTTGAGGTAAACGGACGGAACCATAGGAACAAAAAGTGGTGCAGAGCGAGTGAGAGAGAGAGAGAGAGAGAGGGAAAAAGGCCCAAGGGTAGTGGAAGAGCTAGTGAAAATGGCAGTCGAAGCGCCTGCACACTTTCTCTAGTTTTCCTCGTTGTACTTTTCTCCTTCGCTATCGAAGAAGGCGGACTATCCATCGGCTTTCTTTCTCAACTCGGTTCTCGGTCATCCCTGGATGGGGTTACGCTCGAAAGCGGAGTGAGACAGAGAAAAGACGACGAGAATACCGGTACACTTTTGCTCGTTCTCTCCAGTCGGGGTTTTCCTTTAATTACGAGGACCATTTCTAAATTGGCCGTAACTCTCTCACCGTTTTCTTATTCGCATGGAAAGAAGAGGAAAAGATACAAGCGGAGGAGGGAGAGAAAGGAAAACGAAGCGAGGAAACGAGACTCCTGGTGAATCTTTGTATTCTGTACACGAGACACAGACTCCATGTTCCACTTGTACGCCGTGTATATAACGAAAGGCAAAGAGCCGACAATTTATATTCGTCGACCTTATTATCCCTGGCGCTTCCCTTCTTCCACTATTCTTTTTTTCTCGTACATCTATATATATGACATATATTTACATACATAACTATATCTATACATAATATGGACCTTCCTTCTTCTCATCGTGCTTGCTCTTTTGCATTCTTGGATCTTTCATTATCTTTGGCGCCTCATTCTTATACTTTTCGTTCCTCTTTTTCGCTTCCTACTCTCCCTCTCTACCCATTTACCTCCGAGCGTCATCTTCACAGTTTTTCCTTCTTTCGTTTTCCAATTGCCCCCTTGAGATTATCGTCTTTGCTTTTCCTTCTCTCTCTCGTTTTCCTCACTTTTCTCCTTCGTGTCCGCACCTCGAGGTGCGCAACATTTCCCAATATTTACCCCGTCAGCCAGCATAACGTATAGTCACGTAATACTAATTAAGCCTCAACACACATTCGCCGTGAAGATTTTTCCAAAGTCTTAGGAACAACGCTCATGGGGTCTCGTTTCTCTCGAATTTACTGTTTAAAGTTCCAATCGATTATTGAAAATTACGCTCTGATAAAACAACCGAACTTTGTCGAAAGAGTTAGCAAGTTCACATACTTTTTTTTATCTCATATCTATCGAGCATTCGCAACAGAAATTCAGTAAATTTTGTTTTTAAAAAGTTGAAATTTAAATTATTGTGAATAGTTAAACGACTAGCTCTCGCGTAACTAATTTTTTAACTTGAAATCCTTTCGAGAGATAAAGATACAAAAAAAACGTCAAAATGTCGTGGTGGCACGTATAGATTTTTCGACTCGATCTATTTGATGTTGAATATTCTACACGGAAGCCAACATTGTATCGTGGGAGTGCGGAGGATTGGACAATCTATCGATGCTATTGAGATGTCAGAAATCGAATATTTTTATTTCATTTCGAGCAATGACTCAATCGTTTCTGCCTTCTGCTGTGTGTTTGTCTTTCCCTCAGTCTCTGTTTTACTTTTTTGTCATTATTTCAACGCAAGTTTGTGTTTGCGTTTTGTTTTTCTTTATTTTTTATCATCCTCGATATAAGTTGCATGATTCGTACGATCGATCTGGAATTTTGCATCTCTCTCTCATTCTCTCGCTGACTTTTTCGTTCATTTCGACAGAAATAATTTCATTAATGAAAAAAAAGGAAGCGAATGGTGGAGAAAAAAGCTTTCCCATCAGCTCTGATCAGTTGGCGTCTATCACCGTTGATTCGAAACGCGAATTACTTTTTTACAGTTGAAATATATTGCAATACGAGTTTTTCAACGGTCGTTATAATTTGCATGGAAATCCGAGCGCGTTCGAATCCTCGCATCGTTCTAATCGTTATCCGTGTGTCCGTGCATGGAATATGCATATAAATATATTATAAACGCGAACATCGATATACATATTCCGTATACTGTGTTCATCCGGAAAATCATCAGCTTTTCCGTTTTACTTTTTGTCCCATTCGGAGCAAGAGACCCAGAGGAAAGTGGGATGAAATGCAGTAGAAAAAAAATGGAGAATTCATGCTTCTGAGATCGCTGCATAGAGCAACGCGAAGGGGTGCAAAATTCAGAGACATTAATAAACACTCAGTGAGATCACCTCCCGAGCTTCGTGCCTTTTTTTTTCTTTTCACGAATACTCCGAAGATACATTCGAACTGCCCCAGATTTTTCACGCTCGTTAATTCGTGGCTTCGATTCCAAGCTGTTCCTTTTTTTTCTGCTATCCTCGTGCATTTTACCTCGTCTCCCTTTCGCGCAACCATTAACCGACCGATTGTTCGTTTAACGGTGACACCAACGGATTTATCATCGAGACAGCCTCCCTTATTCGCAGTTCAATACTCAAAGCTTTCCTTTTTGTGGTGAATATTACTTTTTCTCTCGATGTGTTATTTTCCATGATCGAAAATCTCCTCACAATCAAGAATTTCGAGATTCGCTTAAATTTACAGTTTTCAACTCTTTTTTTTTTTATTTGTTCAACGATTTGGCATTATTTCGTGTGATACTCAATTCGAAAAAGATTCGATACTGCGGTTGTGTTACAATCGATATTGAAACTCTAATCGTCTACTGCAAGTATTATATTTTGGAAAAATTACCATGTAAAAAAAAGGTCATCGAAAGCGATGATCTTTTTTTCACATGGAAATTTTTTTAAATGTGAAAAAAATGAGATGTCTTATGAATGGTTCCTTATTACCATTTGACCGTTGAAATCGATTTCCATTTGATGAAAACATACTACGTATTTCGTGAAAATTGAATTTCGCATGTTATTGTTGCTCCTCCCTATTCGGATAATATTACGATATGATGGCATAAAATACCCCATTGTGTGTTTGTCGGTCCTGCAGGGATATCGTATTTATTTATACGTGCGCCTCAGGGATTGGATGGAATTGATGATTGAAAACATTCATGTATGCTGTGCCGAGCGATCAAAATAATAAACGATTCGCATATGCATTAAACCGTATATACGCGCATGTAATTTTTGTACGTGCAAATTCACATATGAATGATAAATTATTTTTTAATTTCCATGCATAACGGGCACAAATTTTATGCATTTTTCTCTCCTCATATTGCATCGCCTGTGAAATAATATCGACAATGCTTGCCATTCCAATAAATATAAATTCATGGCAACAAATATCATTTATTTTTTGGATTATGATGAAATATATATTTTCAGTTAATTTGAGTGTAAGTTACGCAGTGTTTTGGTGCGAATACAAATGGGAAATAATTTATTTATCAAATGGCAGCGACAGTGCTGGTGAAATATGCAATAAATTTACCAACTGCAGTTAATTATTTCATTCCCATGCAAAACTTTGTTTGGCTTTTTTTCGCCTGATCAATCCGATTTTCAAAAATTTGTACGGGCTGTTGCGAGTCCAAGGATTGAACAATTCATTCTTCCCTTGCCGCAGTTCTCTTTTTCTTGAAGGAAATTAAATCGACGAAGAAACGTGGCAGGAAATTGTTTCGTAATTAACAGGCTCCTTTCAGCTCGTTTTTTGGCTTCGATGTATTTTTTTCTCACGACGTTGCAGGCAAAGAAAACAGTATGTGCGATGATTATTGAAGAATTTTCGGAATTTGTCTCCAATTCCAATTTCGTAACAAGTAGTTAACAAACTCGGAATAGTATCTTTTTACAAAAACACGAAATTATTATTTGACTTTTCGAAATGTCGCTTTGATATTTCGAAAGCTCAATAAATCCGATTTTTTCGTTCCAACACGATATTTCTTGTGATTCGCAACGCCTCAGTTATAACTCGGTAAATGGCGGAATCAAAACTGGGAATCGTCATTTTGTAAGTACGGAATCATGTAATATTCGGAATTATATAAACCTATATATTTCTCTGAGTGCGTGGAATTTACACGTGGAATAGTACGTAGTTTCGTGCTTTCGAGCACAGTTTATTTATAGATTTATGTCGTATGTGCGGAGTATGTAATGTTCGATGTTACACGGCCAATTAAATTTCGCGTTCATTTAGGCGCACGTGCGCTTCTTGATTTACAGCCTGGAATATAGCTTTGGGATACAATTCACGATAATTAGTTTTACACTCGAGATTCCGCGTGAAACGATCACAGACATCAAAGTCTGAATTCATATACACTATGAATACGATCATTTTTTTCTTTTCCGATCGTCAAATTGACGTCAAAAGACAAAATTAATTTTGTAAGGGAAAAAATCGGTGAAAGTTTTTTCAGTTTTTTTTCTCGTTAGGATGAGTATAGATTGACTGGCAAAATCTTTTTTGGTAATGTAGACCAAGAAAAACTCACGAACTCACGTGGACGGCGCAAGGGGCAAATTCCAATAGTCTGATTTTTTTCGGTTATAATACGGCAACGATATTTTTATTTCTCGTATTTCCACTTCGCCTATATGCATCCCATATTTTGCTCGGTAGAAGAAGCACAAACTCTTTTCTCCGACCCTCGCATACAGTCACCAACATTGAAACCCCAGTGTGCCTTCGGGGTGCCTCTCACGAGTGAGTATTTGCGCAACTTTTTAAATTTCCGGTCGTGGATTGCCTTCGTCTTTTCGCTCGCATATTCTTCCCGGAATCGGAAACGTTCCCCTCGCCCGTGTAGTTATTTCTTCTTCCAATTCTTATTTTTTTTTCTGCCTTCTTCATCCTCTTCCTCGCCTTGAGAACAATAACTGACTGTAAAAGAAAAAAAAATGCGCGAGGATCTCAACAATGCAATGTCTTGTGTACATTAACAAGGGACGAGGATGAAGGTGGATAAAACACACCAGTGAGTTCGCCAACGAAACTAGATTCCTTTTTAAACTTTTTTTTTCTTTCGTTAACCTTATGCCATCGATCGTTTAACAGTGCGTCTTTCGCTTAAAACCTTTGAACGCAAGAGCCCCACGTTCTATAAAAGTAGGTATTACCATGGCAGCGAGAAAAAAAACACGAAATTCATTCTCGTTTTTATTTTTGTTGGAAATCCATCGATAAAAATTTATTCTACAGAGGAAAAAAAAATATTTTTTCAAGTCGAGCGAGCTCCTTGCGGTCTCGAAACGACAAATAAACTCAAGGAAGCCTGTTATCGCCTCGGCCATCGTCACTCAATATCTTGGTCATATATTTTGATGAATTACGTACAAGGGAATGAAAAGAAGACCGGAAATCGTAGCAGAAGTAAAAAGGTCAACAGACACACACTAGGGAAACGAGAAACAGTGTGTGTCGCGAAAAGAGGGTCGAAAAGAAAGCGAGGGGTGTCAGTAGCTCGCGAAGAGTCTCGCTCACCAGACGGCGGGGGTGTGGAAAAAAACTGCGGAGCCGTGTACTGTGCTAATCCTCGTATATATGTTATGCCGCGCATAAAACATAAAATTCACTTGTTCTCACCGTCCGTCAAGCTTTCTTTCTCTCAGACCGTTCGTCTCGCACTTTTGCACTCCTACTTTCATCTTCGGTTTCTTTTCCACTGTCCCACTCATTCCTGAAGCTTCTCTTTCTAATAAATTCACTTCTCGCGCTCTCTTCGTCGATCTCTTTCCCATCGCCACACCGTCCTCGCTCGCTTTCTCTCACTGTAAATTTTCTCGCTTTTTTATACTACCCACCAACATTCCTAATAGGAATCATATATACACATGCATATACGACCCTCCTGACTCGAGGGATGCAAATCTTTCAAAGTACTGCTGGCATGTCCCGTACATACTTCGTGTAATAATAATAATCAGCGGCATGCAAACCAGACTGTCCAGGAGTCAGGGCAATTAGTCTTCGGATGATGACAGAACGATAGCCCTACGAGAGAATGAGCTGCATAAATAAAACTCTCGATGTTACTCATTCATTTATTTTGTTTCAATTATTTCGTCAGCAACGATATTTCGATTGCGATCCTTCAGAATAAAAGGCAATTCACTGGTTCATTCGTAGTATAATTTTGTGGAAACTCTCTTGCGTTTCCTTTGCACGTGCATTGATTTTCCAAGGTCTTTGAGAAATCCTGTCTTCGCCTCTCGGTCTCTAGAAAACTGATAGTTCGAGAGAACGGCGAAATTCATGCTCCACGACGCGGTTCATTACAAAAAGGTATGATTATTATTTCCGGTCAAACGTACGCTCATTATTCCGATTCGAGCTCCAGTAATGTGAGAATCCGTTAACTCTGTGATATTTCCGGGAAAAAGTATCTCTCTCAATATCTCACAATGCCAACTAACCGAGCCGCGTGAGTTTCCCACAAAATCGATAATTGATTGCGAAAATGATAATTGATACGGAGAGGTCAATAATAGAGTGTATACGGTAGACGTGCTTGCATGTTGTTTTGGATTAAACCCCTGACCACAATTAACAAAAAATGGTGCTCACGTACGAACGAAATTGGACAATATACATTTTCACAGAGTATGTTACTGTACCCCAGGCAATTTTGTAATTCAACGAATATTACTCGTCAAATCAAAGAAACTGAAGAAAATATTCTGCGAGCACGTATGGATGCATTTTTGCCACAGGATTTCCGATCGGTTATTCTGGCTTGTCGCGTTCACGTGCACATAGCATAAACAAAAAGAAAAAAAAATGAGTGCTTTAGCAGGCTCCAGTGAAAAGGAGACCATACCTCGCTTATTATTATTTAATTCCGGTAATTGTACCGACGCGTGTGCCTGGGCCTCTCGAAATTAATTAATTTAATACCGGTGAATGCTGCGAATGGAATGAGAGAAAACAGGAGGATTCGAGATTACACAAGGCAAAGCTTACGCTCGTGGGCCTGGGTTTACGCGTTCCTGTCTATTTTTTCCCCTCTGTTCTCTCTTCCCATCCCCCTCACGCTCTATTGCTTTTCATCATGTGCATTTTGCGTAGAGAATTTACTCGGCTCTTCGATCACTGCACTTGTGGAGTCCGAACAACTGACTGAGAGTGTGAAATTCCACGTGCAATTAATGGGAAAAGGTTCAACAGTGCAATTTTTTTTTCATCGATTAAACGAATCACTTTATCGACCGTGACAAATTTGATTTTTTTTTTCGTCGAAATATACTCATCACCTACGAAATGTTGATTCGAAATTTTCTCCGGAACTTTTCAGCTTCAAATGTTGAAAAAAAAAAAAAAACAGTCGTGAGAATGCTTTTTTAGATTTTCCAAAAATCATTCCAATTTGCATGAGAATCGAAATAGCTCGTACGACATTGCGTTATTTGTAATGCTTATGTAAGAGCCTCGTTAGGTTTGCTTCGTAGAAAAGGTATACTGCATTTACTGTTTCATATATATTACTCCATATTATATATGCATACACGTGTGTTTGTGTGTGTATGTGTTCTGAGCTATTTAGAAGATGCTATACACACAGCTTGCTAATTGGGTTAAGTGCCCCGTACGGTAAAGCGGACAACGAGCAATGGAACGAGAAATGTATATAGAGTTATGGTGCGAAAGGCAAGTCGAAGCTTATGAGACTGTGTAAAAAGAGTCATACCAACAACAATTTTATTTTATGTTTTTTCTAAAAATGCCATCGTCTGCATTTTTTTTCTATGCGCGGTAAAAGGTGATTCTATTTTTTTTTCGATGAGCAACATTATCTCGTCATCACTCGTTGCGAGAAATCGCATTTAGCCTCGTTCACATGTACCCTCAGAAAGGCCCGATAGTTCGCAGCGATGTCGGGCGAGAAACGTCTGGCTGATTTCTCTTTTGATAATTCCTAGACGAAGCAAAACTCGATCCTCGTTTCGTCACCCAGAAATCGAAACGTTTATAAATTTATCTGTCGCCTGTATCATTTTCTTTGTATTATTTTTTTTTCATCTCTCTCTTTCTGTATCTCTGTGTCTCCCTCTCACTCGTGTCTATTTCGAGGCCACCGTCATATCTGAAACTTTCTCAAAAACGCATAAAGTTCCATCAACTCGATCAAACTCTTTTTTAGTAATTTGAAGAAAAGTTGCAGACGTTGTGCTTCGTTGTGCTTCTTAATTGTTCCTGTCACATCGTTACATCCTCGTCTTCGACTATGAATCGAAATGCATCAGGCTGTTTCTCATTTAAAATGATATGGTCTGTACTGTTATCGAAATACGAGAAATTATGTCACCGTGCCAAAGGTAGGAGGAAAAATGAAACAGCTCGCATTTTTTCTTCTATCGTAATTTATGAATCATTCATAGAGTCATTTTTTTTCTAAACTGAGACCATCTGTGGTGATACAACAAGTTGAAGAGAGTGAGAGAAAAGAAGTTAATTTAGTGGAGAGCGTGAATAATA
This sequence comes from Hyposoter didymator, assembly GCA_037952995.1. NCBI lineage: Eukaryota > Metazoa > Arthropoda > Insecta > Hymenoptera > Ichneumonidae > Hyposoter > Hyposoter didymator. The sequence goes on from JBAJMU010000002.1 coordinate 18,876,774, forward strand.
CCGCACGATCGTAATTTCCACTGATTTTGCATTTTCCGTGCGTTTTTTCTGTATATCCCCGGGGTCGTTCGCGTGTTGACGATTTTCTTTGTTTCGTTTTTCTTTACTCCTTTTTTTTTCTCTTCATTCCTTCTCCCTGAGTGCCTTTAGGGTAAAGCTGAAACCTCAAGAGAGTTCACTTTTACGTTGAGACTGCACGTCACCACGATGCAGCTTGAGTTTAAAACGACTTCGATTAAAACATTACCGATAAAGCGGCCTTTAAACGTGAAAAAATAAAATTCTCTGCGCTCCTCACACTCAGCTTGCTTACTAACGGCCCTTGTTGTACTTGGCATTATACATTCCCTCCCCTTCTCTTAATTCCTCGTTTATATACACGTACGTATAACAGAATGGTAAGGCGGTGCACACCCTCGTAGAGTATACTCATTTCTAGAGAGGGAAATATTGTCGTAGGCACGACGCATTCGCATCGTTGCTTACCAAAGCATTTTGCACGCATTTTCAGTACGTGCTATACAGGAAAATATTCCAGTCCATGAAAATTGTTCTCTATCACATCAACCAATTCCCAATCCATAGGGATTTCAGTTTTTTTTTGCAATATGTAAATTTCCATTGAAATAAATTCAAGTCCCTTGGGCAATGGGAAGATTTTTATTTTATTGGGCAGTCTGCTGCTGTAATTACTACAAAAATTCCGAGTTGACGAGCGCGTTGCCGATGCCTCGTGGTCGTTCTCAATTTTATTTCTTTCTGTGCGTGCAGTTCAACATTTATTCACTGATGCACATGATGCTGGTCGCAAAATCGAGAACTTATGTCTAAAACAACGTATTAGGATGGACAGAACGATCCGATGTATAACGGCATGGGAAGAGACGTGAGAGGACGAAGCTTCGCGAGAGGATGAAAGCTCTGTCAGCTCACCCTTTGCGAAGCAAAGCTGGAAGCTTGTCAACCTTGAAAGGGATTACCGAAGCTTCAGTCCGAAGCTCACTTCACTCCTTGTTACATCGTCCACATGTTGTCATCATGCTCGTTTCCGGTAGGATTGTAGAAAAATTCCATCCGGTCAGATAAACCCTCAGTTTTTCGAAAATTACACTTTCACGTAATTCGACCTACGCTCTCGGTTTTCATGGTATTTGCTCCTTTTTCCCAAATGCATATGCCAAGGCTGCAAGGATTGACGAGATGCATGTGAGTTTCTCCGTCACAGAAACACGAAATATTTTGTTTTCCGCTGAAAGTTCGTAAAAACTGTATCGATCAAAATTGTCGAGATAATTTTTGTCCATCTTGTCAAATCTTTTTTTTTCTTCTCTTTCGAAATTTGCAAAAATAAACGACATTCCACCTCTCGACTTTGCTTGCTGGCTAATATGTTTTTTCCCAATTCAGTGAGGATGTTCCCGAGAAGGAAGTTGGTTGGGACGTAACATGCATGTAAACGGTCAATTATACAAAAACGATGACTAGAATCTTTCAAATGTGATCGTAAAAAGTGAATCAACTAAATTAGTGACACGCCTCTTCCTCTTCAAGTTCCGCCCTCGTCATATCCTTTCATTAAAAAAAAAAAAACAGTGATTCGAATAAGCAAGTGAAATTCGTAAAATGCCCTTCTTTTATATTGTTCTCGTTAAGATTTTGTTTTGTTGCACAGTTCCCAATCGTTAACTCCGCTAATTATGGGCTTTTATTATTTTCCGTTAGTCCGCTGGTTTACGAGGAGTTTGGACGTCGGTGCTTATTACGGGAATCGATGCACGGTTAATGTCCATAGCAATAAACCTATATCCATGTACATGTGTGCTCACAAAACAGTGTAAAAGCCCAGAAGGGCTCAGCATCGACATTGCAGTGTATGGGCTAACGTTGCGACCTACATTTCCAATGTGATATAGCTCTCTGGAGCAATTGCTACCCATTTAATGGTCATGCCCATCGAAACGACTGCTGTAAACAAAAAAAAAAAATAGAATGCACGCGTCATCACGAATTTTACTGTAAAAAAAGGAAAATTTCACCATTTTTTACAGTCAATTAGAATCCGAATGGTTGTAATTTTCGTCCTGTAGCAGATCCGGAGTTGATACCATTCGTTGAATTAATAACAATGACTGATACGTAATTACGAGGGATCGTTGAAAACTCCTTCTATTTTGAGTCATAAAATTAATGATTATCCGCTTTATCATGCACGACCACTCTCGATTCCATGTTTTCAATAATTGTTGAATCGTTTTTCATCTCATTTTTTTTTGATAATTAATTTTCCAATCCATTGCTTTATCGGGGAGAAAGTAGTTACGTCAAATGGGGCCCCTGAAAATGAAGGGTTCGTTTCAATAACGTGTCCATGGGAGTTTTTGGTTCTGCACTGTGATAAGTTCGATCGACGATGACACAATTACCGTTTTCTAGTTTGGGTTATTTTGTTCGATGCTATTAGACAAATACTTGGACGATCTTGTTGGACGTGCGAAGATTGCATTCGTAATAATGTCCAAATTCCCTTTGGCTTCTCATTTGGATTCTGTCATGTTTATGACCGTACAAGGTTTTTCCATAAAAACAGGGTTCACGTGAGGGTTGCTAGTGATCATGGTACGAAGAAGAAATGACTCTCCCCAACATCGTTTTTATTTTTCCTCGATGCATGCCATCGAAAAGTGCGAGCAAGAATTAAAGGTAAACGCGCGAGCACGGCGCCTTCTCGTGATTTCTCAAGCTGCGGAGAAACGCCGAATGCGAAAGCGCGGGAAATGGTGAGAACGAGGAAAGAGCAGTGGTAAAATGGTATGAAGAGTATTCGTGCACTCAGTGAACCAGAGGGAGATGGAAAGTGGCTCGGAGCTAGTGAAAGCAAAGGCAAACTAGATAAACATATATGTACGTCCATAAAATATATATGTGCACGCGTCTATATACACGGAGGAATGCAAGAGAACGCTGTATATATGTTAGAGTTTAAAAGCAAGCTTTTGCGTTAGTTTAGCTAGCTCCGCCCTCCGCGCCAATAGCAGAGCACCGAGCTTTCGTTGTCTTCTGACCTGCTGGCCAATATCAAACGCTGCTCGGTCGCGCAGCCTCCAAGCTGGACCAATCGTGATGCCAATAGAAAAAGACTTTTCTGCTCGCTCTCTCTCTCTCTCTCTTTCCCCTTTCTCTCAATTTCTCCCTCTGTGTTTGTGTGTGTGTATGGTTTGCTCTGCATCGCTGTTCCTACTACGGATATTTAAACGCCTGGCCATCAAAAGGCCTCAATTAAAATGACGAAACACACCGAGTGAAGTGTGTTAGGCCCTTTTGTTTGCTAATAATCATTCAGTATATAGAAGTTAACGAAATTCCAGTTGTTCTGCTATCTCAACACGTTGCTTCTGCTGCCGGCTGTACGAGCTGCTCGCTGCTCTTGTTTTCTTCGGCAAATATATACACACCTGTTATACATGCACATGATCGTGCTCCAGGAAAAAAAAGCTCGATGCGTGGCATTGCCTCGGAGTCTAGTGACTGCATGCCAGCCAGATGCAGCGATATCTTTCTGTTATTGAACACAGAGAATCGTGCGTTTTTCTTTACTTTGATAAATAACACAACCCAGAAGCCCTTCCCCCTCGCCGCTCTCGTTTTCTTTTAAACTTCCCACGCTCCCCCCGGGCTCCTGCTGGTCGTAACTTTTACACGCATGTACATATGGAATAGAAAAAAAAAAAACAACAAAAAATTCAACCCTTTGTGGCTTGCCTATGTTTCCATGGAATCAAATGGAAACAGTTACAGCTGGAGGGCTCTGTCGATAACAGAGCGCTACACACCCACACACACACACATACAGTCACCACAGATTTTTCGAATCGTAAAAAGCGTACTCTTGCAGTCCTTTGATCTGTAAATATACCCGGGGAAATGTAAAAGAGATCGCCGTTTTATTAATAATAAATAAAAAAAATAGATGAAACTTTGATCTCGAATGAGAAATTGATCGTTCGTGAATACCCCGAAGACAAATTCGAATTAGGATCTTGTTGAGCATTGCAATAGCTTTTTTAATCAAAAATGCAATCTTTCGTAACGATTTTTTGTCCCGGTAATAGTTTCGGAGTCAACCACATAATCTTGTATGGAACGACGAAAAACGAAAAAACTTCGCGACGATAAAACTTGGTTTGTTTTTTTTGTCATCAAAAACGTAAAAATTCTGTGCCAATTATTTTTGAATCTTCAGTTTTTTGCCTCGGAATCACCGAGGATGAATAACAACTGGATATCGAGAAACACAATTTGATCACAAAGGGATAAACTGGAAAATATATTGCTCGGTGATCGGAACACAAAATCGACAAAAACGCCACCAATAATATTTCCCGAAAATTTGAGAAGAGATCAAATCTCATCAACGTTTACGAAGTGTTAACAAAAATAAAAAACGAAATGCAAAAAAAGCATATTAAAGTTATTTTATTTTCCCACGCTCCCTCCACAGACTGACTTTTGGGGTAAACAATGCTCGAAAACTCCGTGTCCGAAAGAAGCCTTATAAATAATTTCTCGCAACGGTGTCAACTAAGAGCATGCGAGCTCAAAGCAGAATATTTCTCGTAAAAGTCTCACGTATCTGGATATTGCCCTTTCCCTTCGATACTCTGCTTCTCTTGCCCCCTCGGTCGTCGCTGTGTAATAATGCATGCGAACCTCATAATTCTGTCCTCTCGCGTTTCTCCATACTCACACACACACACAAACTGCACAGATGCACACGAATTTTGCGGAAGCTTGTGGGATCGCTTGTTCGGTCGCGAGTCACTGCCGCTTGAGCGTACAAAATTTATACGCCCTCGAATCTCCCATAAAGTAGCATAAAATTATCGAATATATAGGCTTGTTCACTTTTGCTTTAAGCATATACACACCCATACATATGAATGGCTACACAGGCATATCCATCGCTCGTGTAAATTCGTATTTGTATTTCGCGGTTGTGTATGTAGCCACGAGGGATGAACCGATGCAATGTACATCGCACTTGATCTCTTCTCGTCAATCACTTCGTTTTTAATCCTCCTTCTCCTTCCACTCGCTCCGCTCTTTCTTCTTCTCGCTATTCCTCTCGGGGGTTCCCTGTTTATCGTAAATCATGCACAATCTTGTCTCATCCTGTTATGCTGTACTTCGCCAACTGCAGCAGAAAAAAAAACAATATCACCGTTTGATAATGAAGAAAAATAAAGTGGAAGTATGAATCACATTTTTTTCGGTATTAATTATCGTAGTGACCTTGTTAGAGGCTCCATAACTCTTGGGAACCCTTGAGCCTTTTATGCAATATATATTTCTTCGGCTCAACTAAAATTCATTGAATTTTTTTTATCAAAAAAGCATTTTCATAAATGTCATTATTGAAACTGTGAATATAAAAAAAAATGGTTTTGTGGATCTGTACGTTTTTTTCAGTCATGATTGAAAAATCTGTCGACACATTCATCGTCGAATAATCTGATACTTTCATCTAGAAAATGGAATAAAATTTGACAAGTGCACTTGCAATGAATTTAGTAATTTCCCGACGAATTCACAATTTTTGCCCCGTTTGCATTTTGATTCTCAGAGTTTTACAAATAACCGAAGCGGATGAGAGTGTGTTATGCTTAAAGAAAAAATAAAAGGGCTCTATATTTACGAGCTCAGAAAGTTTGAAAAAACCTGCTGGAGAAGGTAATAAAATGTGGAGGCGACTCATCCATTTGAAATGGATTCGTGTGTTTTCCTTATAACGATTTGCAGTGCTGGCCATATTTGTAGGTTGAGGATTGAAAAAAGTAATACCATAAAATAGTGATTGTCGTAAATGATCTTCAAGACCATGAATTTCACACGATGAAACACGGCGGCGAGGTGAATAAAGAGTAACGCGCCTAGTTTTATGGACGAAGGAAAAAATTTATTTTCTGATGCCTTATATTTTTTTATTATTTATCTTCCGGCTCAGCTCGAAGATCCACGAGTGCGTCATAACGCATCACAAGGAGACAGGAAAAAATATAAATAAAATGTTGGCAATAACGCGAAATAATGTGAGAGAGTTGATTTTTTGTTTGTTTACATTTTGCACACAAACGAACGAGAGTGCTTGATGAAAATTTGTAACAGCAGCCTCACAGTAATTCATAGGTGTGTGCATGTGAGCTCTCGATCTTTTGTCAGCTCGACCCGTAAATTGTATATTAGCGAGTGTACACACTCTGGCGTGTTATATCATTTCGAGATATTCGGTCAGATACGGGGTCAGAGGTGGAGGAAATCCATATACAGAGGGAGAATGTACGAACTCGGTCGACATGTATCGCATATAGTTCGGGGTCTCTATCTCGCGTACCCCGATGAATAATAATAACGGAACAGGGATAAAAGCGAAGGGGGTAAGCGGGAGGGTGTGGGGCAGCCGGGGCAGAGAGGTTTGGGTGGACGTGTCGTAAAACGAGATTTGTCAAGCGAGAACGCACTAGAGTGAGATCCGGAGGCCCAGGAAAACGAACGACAATGATGTATACAGGAAGACAGCGAAAGAGAGAGAGAAAGAATGGGAAGAGAGGGAGAAGAAGGGAAAGAGTACGGAATACGGTGACAAAAACTCAAAGGCTAGCCCCATCCATCAGAGCCCCCTGAGTGAAGAGCGCGCGGCTACACTGGAAAAAGAAAGAATTATTATTTTATCGGATTAACGACACGGCGACCGGTCGCGGAACAGCGAGAAAGGGGATTGGGAACAAGGGATGCGTTCGTCCAGTTCTCAATTCTCCTTCTTTTCTCCCCCCTCCCTAAACCCCGTTCCCACTAACCTTTCCATCTCCCACTCCATTCCTCTCTGTCATTTTATCTGTCGACCGTGGACCGAATCGTTTACGAGATCGACCGTGTTCGAGATATCTCGTTAGGTGCAAGCTATAAATTCGTTTCTCCACGTTTTGACAAACGCTCAAACGAAGAGGCTTCGAACAATTCATCCACTGTATGCATCGTATGCACCGAGAATGAATACAAATACGAGCATGTAGTTTTATATCCATTTCGCTGCGCTTCCTCTTTTAGTAACACACACACTCATACACATTCACACCAACGTGCGTATGAACATTTTCGCTTATATGCGTTTGTCTACGAGGACCGAGATGCGAGGACAATCAATGCCATTAATCAATAAGCCATCGAGTCTTCGAGCAACGCAATTCGTTGTTACACGTCAAATGCAAAACTCGAGAAAGTCGAATGAAACGTGTGAATCGACTCAATTCTGTCCGATTACCGAATAATGCGTTTATTCAATTTCGAGACCACTCTCAAAGTGCAAAGATTAAAAACCACACAGCTGTTATTCTTTTTGCAGCTTCCATGCTACAATGAGCAAAAATGAAATACAACGAACAACCGTACAAGCCAGAAATCAATCCCCTTCGGGGATACATCCTCCGCCGAGACGAAAAAGAAACAGCAAAAGGAAGATAAGGATCGGACGTCTAAAGAACCCGCAACCGATCCCGCAGGCTCTCTGTGACGCGTTACACAAGTCAGGGCACAAGAAACGGAAAGTAAAATGAATGTAAAGAACATGACAAGGAGACTCAGGGTCTATCGTCAAGAATAAACGGAAATTATGTTATGAACCACTTGACAAAAGTTTTTGCTCCAAAACAATTCAAAATTATCTGGTTATCGTGAAAAACGATTCGAGTATGGTGAATGGAAAAAGAAAAGCGATGACGTCAGGAAAGCAAACTTTATCGTTCTGAACCTTTGCCATAACCGACACATAAGAAGGAACGAAATTTCTGAGACGCACAAAAGAACTACATAATTCGGCATTATCTTCCTAAGCTAATTGCCCCATAAGCTTGAAAGAGTGGAAGAAAGGAAAGGTGTACGTGTCTTCGTCGGTGATTCTGGATGAATGTAAGGATCTATAGCTCGTCGTTCTCACTACCTGAAGGACAAAGAGGATTCCTACACTCTCATCGTCTCTTTCCGCATTGTCCGGATACAAAAATATCTCGAAAATGTTCGCTACCGATATCTAAACAACCTGCTTTTCTCCTCGCTACCGTTATCTATTCGAACGATACTGGATAGTTTGTAAAATTCGTGAGTTAAGTCTTTCCTTGCGGATGCAAACTGAGAATTCTTCTCGCTCATCCCATTTTTCTCTCGCTCGCGATCTTAATATCCTCTCTTTTGCTCAAAGACGCAACCATCCGACTAGCGCTTTAGACAGAAAATATACATGATAATATCCGAGCGGCAAGATGAAGCCGAAAGGTCAGTAGATTTCTTGTTGGAACTTTTGGAGGAAGCGAGTTCAGGATCTTTGGAATTTTTCACTAGCTCACAATCCCCTTGGTCCGGAGGGTAACAGAGTAAAGCTTTACTATGGAAGAGAAGGTCGGTAATGACCGATTCTATAACCAAGCTACTAAAGATACACGAGTGTAGCCAGAGAACTAATATTCGTCTATGTCTGTAGCACAGACGCATATTACATACTTTGTATACCGGAATATCCCTACGATGCATATTCGTACTTAACTCGACGTTTTCGCCCAACAGAGGGATGCCCTCCAGCACACAACGATATTTCCTTTTCGCAGTGTGTTGGGTTTCTTCGTCTAGTAGACTCGGAAGATTGCAGAGCCGGAAGTCTGTGCGCATACGCATGGTAAAAATAGGAAAAGAGCGAGAGGGAGACAGAGCGAGAGGCTGATCGGAGCTGCCGGAGATACCATGAATTTTCTTTTAATGCTTCGCTTTTATCCGACGTCTTTTATAGCTCTTGTACATGAGCTCTACCAGCGGAGGCTAGAAAGAGGTTAAGGGGGTTGGGCAACAAAGAGGTAGACATGCTTCTGGGCTCTTGGCCTTCGTTTTCCCTGTCCGATCTTCGCAGGATGGGTGAGCATATATACCGAGTGGAAAACGTTCTCGGAGCCTGCACGTCGACCATTCCTTCGACGCAAAAATTTTCATCCTAAAATGTTGAAAAAAACTCACTTCCGAGTTATCCAAACGGGAACGAGTCTCGTGGACGAAAAAATATACGTGAAATCGTTGCATTATAAGTGTACAAGCAAAGTCTGTGGTCTGAGGCTGAGAAGGAAAAGAATTGTCGTGAGAAACAAGCTAAGCCTCAGGAAAAGAAACTAAAATGATGATAACAAACGAAACAGGAGCAGTATTCGAAGCGTCTGGGTAGTCCCTCGCCTTCCTCAATTTCATCCTGCTCGCATATCCCTCCTTGCAGTGAAACCCCCCGCTTGGCTTTTGTTCTCCGCATAAAAGTTTGAATTGTTGTTTTATGAGGGCAGCTCTTTGTTTTTGGCATATTTTATCGATCACTCAGAACAAGAGAAAAAAAATAAAACGCTGACGATATTTCTGCATCAATCTTACCTTTCAGTTTTTTTTTCTTGATGGTTTAAAGATTCGCAAAGGCGTTGCCTTTCTGACCTCGTGCTCTTACCCTCCTATTCTTTGGCATTTCGTTTTGTATACTTCTCGTTCAGATACGCATATTTTTCTTCCCTCTCTGTCATCAAAGTCTTGGAAAGTGCCCCAAGGCTCGAACATCGCCAGTCCCAAGTCCCATGGGCACTTGTCGAGCTCTCTTTCAATATAATTGTTTCTTTTATCCCGCTGTGACAACGCCACTCAAAAATACCCTCGCGCTACAACTCTCGTCCTCTCAAAGCTTGGAAACACGTGCATCATCGATATTCACAACTTTGTAACGATAAAAGTCCTGATTCTTTTTCCCCTTTACAAAAAAAAAACAGAAAAAAAAGGTATCGGGCTAATTTTTGTAAACGTTCCTGCAGCGAGCAACTCAACGAATTCCGAAAAGATTTTTCATCCAGAATTTTCGCCCCTTTTGTATATTTAACATTTATTTCCCTGTCGCATTTCGTATCAAAGTTACAAAATTCCTCGGAGACCATAAATAAGTTAGTAGTCTTTCGCCGGCTTGCTGGAAACGTTGAAAGGAATGCCTCAGAGATGAACACATCGTCTTTTTTCTCATCTGTTTCTCGATTGTCATGATTCTGAACGATTTATAATTTAAACAGAAGAATCGAGGAACTAAGATGGACCTTACGATTTAATATAAAGTAAGGAACTTCCTCCATATTCCGAAAGTTATGGGTATTATCACTGATATCTCTGAGTGATAAATTCATTCTTGCAGCGATGCTGGGCGAAACACTTCAGGCACGTTGTTCCTCGACATTATTTCGTACAAACGTGTTTTCCGAACGCATCAGTTCATTGGAAATTCAAAAGTTTTCAAGGAAACGTTCGATTTGTTTTTCATCAAGTGAGGTGTTGCGCTGTTGGTAGATATATCGACAAGGGATGAGTCCGTGAGAGAATATCCAACCCGGAAGGTGCTTACTGTTAGAATGTCAAAGCAGACTTACCCTGAATTTCGTTTCCCTCTCCTTAATTGCACTCCCCTGTTTCGTTTGCTTCCTTGACCCTTTTTCACTTCCTATCGTCGACTGTTTCGTGTTCAATTCGTGAAATCTATTTTTTCTCTCGATCTCTCGTTGTCTTGCTTTTCTTGTCACGCATGTCTTCATTATTTCCTGAAGCTCCATTTTTGCCACATGTGTCTGACGTAACATACTTCCATCACTTTCTGCCCCTTTTCCACCAAACCGGAAGCGTTTCTCCTGGGTGTTGTATTCTTCTTATCAGAGGGTGAGTACGTTCGCGTGCACATACGAGTTTTTTCTTCTCAAAGTTCTCGAAATGGAGCCATTTCGACGAGAATAGAATTCAATGGTTTCTTTCTCCAAGGGATATTTAATGAGAAGGCTCGAGAATGGAATGACCAAATTTTTGCTATTTAATTGAAAGATCTGTATCGGCCGATCCTTCACGCTTTTTGATGAAAGGAATTCAAGGGTCACACACTCTTTCGTATCAAATGCTCGTTCTTTGAATGTAAACGCTGAGATTCCTCGTAATCTGCTCAAAGATACAGAGCCAAGATTTAAAAACTTTTTCAACAGCCTGAATTTTCATGGCACACGAAAATCACGAGGCTACAAAGAGTCTGCGTTTAGCAACGGAAGGAAAATAGCCAGGCGAAATGAAGGAATGGGAAAGGTTAAAGATGCAAGCGAGTGATGAAGGCAAGTGTTGGAGCGAATGATGGTGCACGCCTACACGAGTTTTGCGTAGGGCGTAGTCTCTACGTGCTGTTATGTACACGAGCAGTCGCGACCCTTTCGGTACGTTAGTCCTGTGCGAATGTAAAAGAATTTAATTACCAAGGACCAGGATCAAAGTCGAAGGGCGAAGGGAACTAGGAAGAGGGAGAAAGGGAAAGGGCGAAGGGAAAAAAAATAGAGGAGTTTGTCCGAAGAGCCTGGAATTTAAATATCGACTTGAAGAATTCGTCGTTTCACGCAGCTTCGTAGATATGATTCACGCGATGCTTCTCCCGAAGTCTCTCTCAAAGCGATCCTCGCATTTCACTCAGGCGGACATGGACAGCTTTTCCCAGCAATTGTTAAACTTCCGTGACGACAGCAGGATCGTGTGTTATTTTCTCCTCTGAATAGTAAAAAATGTTATGATCCAAACGCTTCAGCAGTTTGACCGCATTGACTCGTCGCATTCTTCCGCAAAAAGCATCCCACTGGATCCTCTTCGGTATTCCAATCCTCGCTGAAGGATCCATTAACGCGGGACATAAATCACATTTACCAAAAATATGGACAATGCACAGACCGTTCGAATAATTTTGGAAAAACTCTTTTCGTATCAACGTAATTATCCATCGATTTTTACTGAAAAGCTTGTGCAATCTTTATAGTGAAAAACTGAAACTTCATTAACTTTGTTCTCACTCATCCACTCTATATATTTAGTGGTAAAAATCGCCTTGGCCGAATTTGCGAGAGTTAGGGAAAAGATTAGTCGTTATTTCATCGTGTGTTTACGGAGGTCACGCGTTTCGGATGCTTCACGAGGCAAGCAGCCACTTCAAGGCAACATTCCACTGGTGAGTATACGTCAGCGCGGAATACTCGCGAGACTGTTGAACAAGGGGAGGAAAAACGAGAGGATAGGGAGAGAGAGAGAGAGAGAGAGAGAGAGAGAGAGGGAGAGTGGGGAGGGGAGAGGAAGAAAGGGATCCTTGGATCTACGAGCGTCAAGGCTTGTTTATGGAACGAAAAAGCTGAAGGCAGGAAGCTTCCACGTGTGAACTCGGTAACATCAGTTCGTCAAGCTGTAGCCTGACGTTCGTACGCACGTGGTATCTCGCCAGGAATTCTACTCTCTTATGCTCAACGCTGCTACTCTCTGTCCTGAGTGAAAAGGACTGGACGTGAAGGTTCCTGCCCTTTGAAAACTGTGGCTTAACCATTTTGTCCACTTGTATATACGCGTATGGTCAGCAAACGTGGCTGGTACAGTTTATTTCCGACAAAAAGCCCCAAAAGCTCGACGAAAAAAAACTTACTCAATTCTCCGCTGTTTTTCCGTCGTATATATACAGCATCATTTTTACATGTACATATATCTTTATACACAAAAGATACAATTGTTAGATAAAAAGAAGGCAGCTCTCGAAATCCATCCCCGGGGATCAGGATTACGGGAGTTGGCAGAGGGGAGAAGCAAAGTGACCCAAATGAGGATTGAAAGTTCCTCTGCGGAGACCTGCGGAACGCTCTAGGGAAAACGAAAGAAACGAACCCGTGGGCACGACAGACCGCTTTCCCTTGTCCTGTATCTCTACCTATTATATAACTTATATAATCTCTTTCTCTGTACATACAACTGTATGTGTATATACCAGGCTCACGGTATGCACCTTGCTATACACGCCTTCTACGACCTTCCACTTTTACGAGGATCCGGAGCCTCTATTATTTATAGAAACGACTCCGTAATCCTACAGCCGCGAACATTGCTCGCTAGGTGCTCTGTTCCACTGACGTGTACACGTTGTCCTCGCAGGTAAAGTAACTTGTGCGACCGGAAGATTCACACGATTTAAAAGATTACAGCAGAAATTGGTCGGGTATTCGTCCAAACATGAAACTCGACTCATGCTAAATATTTCTCTCGAAGCAACAACGGGAACAATTCACTGTATGAATCTCTGTTAGGGAAAAATTTCTAGCGAATGCAAGGAGAATAAACAGAAGACTACGATCTCATTATTGCGTCAATTTAATTACGATTAATCAACGATTGAATAGCATCGACAAGATGATTTTCTAAATTCCAATACAAAGAGCGCCTCGTAATCAAACAAGATTTACGAACTGAGGGTCTGAGGGAAGGAGTTTACGAGTGTTGTGTGTTTATTGCTGTTCTTTGCAGGCGGTTATAAATGTCAAACGCCAGTGATACTTGTTTATGTGCCTTTTGCGTTTAGATAAGAACGGATCTGCGCAGAAAGTAGTAGTCCGAGGGTTGAGGGTTGTTGAGAGTTAGGGAGGACGCTGGGTAATGTCTAATAATAAAATGGAAGCCTGGACCACGTGGTGTAATCATATATCACAAGCGAGCAAGGTGGATGCTGTGAGATCAACAAGCACCGGGAGTTTCCTGTATGAAAAGCTGCTGATGGCCAGGACCGCAAGGGCGCACGTGGCTACATCAACGATTACAATGTATTCAGAAGCTTTCTGCGATTCGTATATCAGTCGGCAATATTCCGTCCGCGCATCCATGCACCACGAACCTTCGGTTTTTTGAATCACTCAAGGAGGTTGGATCACGAAATCGAAATGATCAGAATTTGATCAAATTTGGTGACAACATTCTTTGGCATCAAGTATAGGAACAGAAATTTTTTCCAAATTTTTTACCAAATGGTTATCGAATAATTGAGAGTTTAATCAAACTCCTTATACACGAAACGTATGTATGTAAACGCTCTGCTCATACACGTGAACTTTAGTGTCCAATTACTCGAGTACTACTTGGTGGAAAAATCTTGAAAAATTTGATCGTCATTTATATTTTTTAAGAATATTTTTGACAAATTTTATTGAATTCTTATATTTTTGAAATTTTTTACGTTTTTAACATGGCAACATTTTATCGTCGTGATCCAATCTCCTTAAAATTCTGAATTGAATTTTTAACAAACTCTAAAAACTCGGATCCTTCCACAAAGTTGAACTTTAGTTCAACTTCGACTTATCCCGAAGCTTTCATGACTCAGATTTTGCTAATTCCCTTGACACGTAACCCAAATCTGAGCTTGGACTTAATTTCCAACTCCTGGGACGTTTGTTATGCGGATAACTCGAGACTGCCTCGAGTACAGTAGTTCAAATTACTTTGCGGACCTTAATCCAAAGACAAGTTCAAGTTCGATAATTGCTGAGTTTATAATGATTGCAAGCTTGTCTCGTAACGCCTGTGGGCGAGGATAGAGGCCGGTATATTTTGCAGAAATGTGTGATGTGTGAAAAATATTTCATCGGATAGACGCGTGTGCACATTTTATGTAGGTGGTGAGTAGAAAATCGTGAATATAACGCGACGACTTTATTACTGGACTACGGAAGTGGCCGGAACATTGGCCGGGGAAGTCGCGCAAAGCATGACCATCGGGAGCACCCATGTAGGAAATGCCAAGCTTGACAACAGGGCCAATGCTTGGCCCACGAACGGCTTGCCGAGTGTAGTCTGCCAATCCTGGCCCATCCTTGGGCGTTCATCGGGTGCCGTTAATAAAAACAGAATATTTCTGCCAAAATCAAATCGACTCTTGGCCCATGAATGGCAGTCTATGGTTAGCCAAGCCTACTTTACCAGTCTTGGGCCATTATTGGCCGATGACTGTATGCCATGGATCTTTTATTGCAATATTNCCCCCTTCTGGCAAAAAGAAATAATCTCTAATCAATTGATAAATCTGTTTTTTTTTTTTCAATTTTCCCCATATTCTGCCATATTTTCTCAATAAATAATCTTATTTTACAAAGAAATAAGGATTATTTAATAAAAATACAATAAATAAATTACTCGATGACACAATCGGCCGACGACCTATTCCCATTCTTGGGCCAAGAACAAAACCCAGTGACGGACCGAAGTTATCATCCGTTCTTCAGCCGTCACTGGGCCAGGCTTGGCTGCCATTAACGCGCCAAGATTGAAACTACGGCTGCCGTCACTGGGCCGATCTTGGACCCTTCGTAAAACCCTACATGGGCAGAGGAGCGTCATTTACCAGCCTTTGCCGTTGAAAACTATCCCATAGCATGTGAAAGTCCCATGCCTCGGTCTCTCGCTTCCAGAGCAATCTTGGCGATCCCTGGGTGGGTACAGCACAAGGGATTTCACGCAGTTTCGTCCAACTTTAAGCGGCTACTAGGGGCCCGTTCTGGTCGTGCCACGAAAGACGCAAGAAACCCCTGACAAAGTTTTACACCGGGTTCCTCCGGCAAACCGTTTGTTCAATGAATAAATGGAGGACAAGGAGAGAGTCTGAGCATACTGGAGCACAAAAAACTCGTCCCTTCGTCCTCGTGTTTTGTTCCATCGCGGTGAGTCTGCTTAAGAAGCTTGTCGGATTGAAAATTATCGAGTCTAGTCGTCTGGCAATCGCTACTCAGTGTGAACTCAAAATATTCATCCAAACTACCCCTAGAACGGTATTGTTATTTTTTTTACCTATTCCGATGACCTGGGGTCACAAATGACCCCAATTTTGGAAAATTCACGTCTCTGGTAAAATTTGACGGAAAGAATTCAACTTGGGCTCATAAAAAATATGTCAAAAATGCGGCAAATAATAACAAATAGTCCTCCATCCGAAAAAAATGGATTTTTGTTTACCTCAAAGTTTTAGACGCGAAAAGATATGAGCTGTTGGGGAAAGTCACTTTATTTAATTACTTCAACTGATCTAATAGCAGGCTATAATTAAAATATATCGATAACAAAAAAAACTTATGTTTAATAGCCGTTCTGTGCCACACGAGATAGCGTGGAATCTGGTAATGGAAAGAGGGAACAGAGCAAGGGATATAGAGAGTGAGGAGAAAAAGTGAGAGCACGCGAGAGATATAAAAAAAGTGATAACGCATGTTATTGGTGTCCCACGACGTCGTAATGTCCAAGCGGATCTAATGGTCCAGCCATGTGGTCAAAAAATACAAAAAAGAAGGCTCCCAAAGCTGCGAGACGGAGAGGGAATAAGGTTTGCTTGTTTCCTGTTTCCTTGTCACGTTATATACAGCAAGGCGTATCGGTATACATAGAAAAACTGCGAGGTAAAGGTCCTCGCGCGTCGTTGGTAGACCTGGATTCCTCTACCCTTGGTGCAGAACGTGGTTTCACCCTCATGGCTTCTTCGGCTGCTGGTTCATGACTATCTCTCATAGGTTCTCCCTTGTCACGAGAGTTTTTCGCTTCCTTCGCAAAAAAGCATCTTACGCCATTAAGCGCACTTATATGAGATATTAGCCAGTGGCCATCCGGCACTGGTCTGCGTCCCTCCTCCTCCCTCTCCGCAAGAGTTATCAATCAAGATAATAAGACTATAAATATCTTACCGAATGACGTTAGATCGTCGCACGGTTTTCAGCTCGAAAGTGCAGCATCCCTTCGCTATCCCTATATATCGTCTCTCTCAATTTTTTCCATTTCGCTTTCCTTTCCAGCTCACGTTTCATCGTCCAGTATACTTTTTCCTTCTTCAAACCCGAATCGATGCAGCCGCCCATACCGAGAGGGTAACAAGTTTGCAGAGGCGCATCTCTGCGAACTTGTTTCCACAAAGTTACGTCGTCGTTTCACTCGTATATGCCCTCAATTTATTAAAATACACTAGCACCTCTGTTTTCGTAACAGCCCAAGGGCGGAATAGGAACGACGAAAAGTCGATTCCCTCTTTGGCCAAAAATAATACGATCCCGTGAATGCAGTTAGTGAAATAAGCTACTGCGTGAAAAACTGTTTTGGCTCTGTGGCGGGTAAAAAAAAGGTGTGAGGGAGGGGAAGAGAGGGAGATGAAACACTCATGCAGAGTAAGCATAGCGAAAAAGAGAAATTCTCGCGGATAGAGGTGAGTGGGTTTTGGCTGGAGTTGGATGAAACTTCACTGTTTAATATATAAATATGGCAGGTAACTGGAGCCTCCAGGGGGGGCTAGAACCGCGCGTGTGCATTAACTGTTAAGAACTGCGATATATATAAACTTATTTTCACCACTGCATAAAGTATAAAGGCTCCAGGTAGCTGCGGTGGCTAAGGCATACCATTGACCTGAGAGGGATGAACCAACAAGGGGTTGAAAGAGAGAGAGAGAGAGAGAGAAAGGGGAAAAAATAGCAAGGCTTCCAGGGCCCCGACGTTTCCACAAGACAACTAGGGAGGCAAACAGCACGAGCTAACTATTAAAAGTTGCAAATTGCTGCGGACACGCTGCGGGTCCGTCCCCGGTACCGAACGTCGTCGTTGTCGTCGTCGCGTCGGTGACGATAATGCCAACGAAGAGACTCACCTCATTCGGCCTTTGTCCTCTCTCGCAGAACTTACTGCCTTCCACCTTTCATACTTTTTTGTCACACACTTTAAATTCTCGATATGTTAAAAAGCTTCGTGCTGGTCGCCAATAACAAATATTTGAGAATAATAAAATGAGCGAATTCTCGTGCGAGGTCACTCACCGAATACAGGCTTTCAAGACTTTTCTCTGTATCTCTGGGCTTTTCCTCAATGGAGCTTTGGGTGATTGAGAGTCGGATGCCACGAGGGTGCGGGTTGAGGTATCCATCTATAAATGTAAGCCCTCCCTCATAGAGGAGGCTCGACGATTATTCATCGAAATGATTTATCATCAGACGTTATTTATAAACCTTCGCATATACATGTAAACATGTCCGTCTGTGTAGGATGATTCTTCGGCCTGCAACATATGATTTTTTTCGCGCCCATATCGTACGACTATAAATAACATGCTCGTTGTCATCGCCATCGTAGATGGTGACGTCGTTTCCGTCATCGCGTACGAGCACGAGGGGCGATGACACGACAAAACATGAAATAACCTTTGGATTATTTGGCATTCAATTATAAACGAAGGACACGGTATCAAATGAGCAAAGTAACGTTCCCACAAACTCCTTTACCGCGCCAACTAATTAAATTCTACCAATTACTTTCCCAACTCTTAGGATCCATACCGTATTCGCGTGAATTTTTCGTTCCACGATGTCGTAAGGTCGGAGCATTTATCAACTATTTGGAAACGCGGTTCCTTTCTGTTTCATCAAATATTTGATTGCTTCAGGTCCGTCTACGAATCGGTGAGTTCTGTCTGGTGAAAAAATCAACAGTTTGTATTACGTATACAAAAGATTACCGACTCAAATGATTTCCCATCCGCGAGAGCGATAAAGAGATTCCATATCAACGCTTCTGTTCGCCAAATAGACGCACGTTTGTTCGTTCGTTCTTTCCGAACGATCCAACGAGCGAAATAATGCTTTTCACTCTGCCACCACCGCTTTCCCTCTTTCTTTCTTTTTCTCCTGTTACCGTCGTCCAACGTCGCAGGCAATACGGCATATGGGGCGTACTAGTTATCGTTCCGGGGTTGTGAAAACGCATCGTGTACGAGTCGAAGGAGCAGGAGCGTCGAACTCCTTGGCGTGTCATCGATGTTGCCGACACCTTTATTCCATTAACTCTCGTCCTCACGCTCGCAAAATCATGGGAGTTTCCTGCTCGAAGTACGCACAAACACGTACGACGCTTGATTTCGATTCCGCCGAAGCTTTTATTATTATACGTGCGCTAGTTCTATTTCCCTCCCCCATCACACAACTTCCACCGGCCGATGGGTTTTATTCTCTTTGTTATTTTTCTCACCCCAATTCGCAATCTCTCGAACCTACTTGACTTCCCTCATGCCTGACGTTTTTTTTCTCCGGGGTGACCACCCAACCATTTTTTCGGAGGGTGAAAAATCACCAACAATCAGAAACGAGATCGTAAATCGGGGCTTAATATTTTTTTGTTCCAAAAAAAAAAAATTTTATTTTCTTTTATGTGCTCTCTAGACCGATGCTCGTTCTTTTACGATTTATTGCGATTGTTCATTTTATCAACCATCATGCGACTCGGCTCTGTGATTATTTACTTATGGATATTCCATCGTATGACTAAACAACCTGGTAATTCGAATTGAGACGCTGTAGCGACGCGATACTCGAGAAAATTCAGCGAATACTGAAAAAACTATCGAAACGAACATAAACGTTACGCCGCACGATGGAGCCGAAAAAATCGATAAACTAAATTCCGTTGGATATCGTAACAACGTTGTTGGCGACTGCATCGGAGCGAGCATTTTTGTGATAAGGAAAATCGATTACGAATTTTATTGTAACCGATCCATTTCCTGCTGCTGGCTTGAAATTGTAAAAGCAAAACGAACAGCCTTTTTTTTTGGACCGGTGCAAAAAATGTTGATTGGATTTCCCTTTTCTAAAACAATCGACGGGTTAGCAAAATTGGACAAGAAATTGTATCGAACTCGATTTCGGAAAAGTACAGTTTGCCTAAAAAATTGAATTCGAGAAGAAATTTCATGAAATAACGCTGCAGAAAGAGTCGTTCAATTTGAAAATGATCCTCGCACGCGAGTTCGACGCGCGAGACTTCCCCGAGAGAATCTTTAAATTTTTTCGCCCGAGCTCTTGCGCAAATTCTAAGCTTATGTACTCGCGGGGCTTCGATCTACCTTTGCATTTGGGAAATTTCGTGAACGCTTTCAAACACATCCCCGCAGTACCCCGCTGCGCGGTATACCCTCTTTTACGTCTTGAAATTACCAGCTTCTGGTGAAATGACTTTTTACTATCTATCGTGAATATCTTGAGCAGCGGCAGAAACGGCGGTGTGTGGAAAACGATGCGAGGACCAAAACCATCGGTTCGGTATGTGCGAACGTCTTTGTGTGTATGTGTGCGCAGGCGATGCGGACTTTTACGTGTGAGGGAGCGGGTGCGGGGCGAAGGGTGAAAATTGAACGGGGATGCATGAAGAGGTTGGTTTACGGAGCTGCTCGAGATATAAAAATGAAAAAGAAGAACGATCCTGACGTGGCGAGAGGAAGAGAGAGAGAAAATATCTCAATGGAGGGGAAAATATCCGTCGCGTTGATCTTTCGTGTCCCATTTCAACGATGGCCGAATGTTCTCACAGACCGAGAGAAGCTCGATACGAGAGGGTAGAAAAACACAGTCCATACAAGTGAGAAACGTTCTACGTCGACGACACGCGTTCATGCTTCCCTATCGCTCCATCCCTCCTCGCTCTCCCAGCTCATCTTCGAGGCCTTTGCCATTGACCATAAATCTCCATACCGCTGTTCCAATGAATTCATTCAATTCTCTAAGAAATTTTTCCTAATATTTCTCCCATGTTACGAAAATAAAAAGCTTACTGGATTTTGGAGATCGGTTGGTTAAACCAGCAGAGACAAATCCAGCTTGACTCTTCAGTCTGTCGACTTGGTTTGTTTGGGTTAACCTTCACGAGCCTGAACAAACTGAACCAAATGATTCCAGTCTTTGCTTGAGATTTTTTCGCGACGTTCATCAATCCTTGAGCCCACAGTTTCTTCTGCAAAAAGTGATAACATCGATGATGGAAATGTGTAAGAAACCCAAACAAACAATTCAATCACTTGAACCCTTCGAGTGCACACTGGGTCGTTTTGACCCTCGCAATTTTCTGTCACCGAGTCTTTGGCATTTGATGGCAACGAATGTTTTGCTTTTTGTCGAAAAATAAATTCTTGCCCATAAAATGTGAATAATTTACTACAAAAAACGTCTCGAAAAAAAAAAAAACCAAAAAACGCATATTTTCCGGAGATGCAACGATTTGAAAAACGCCTCGGCTCAGATTGACCCAATATGCACTTTGACAGAAAAAAAACACGAATGAAACGTAACTCATAATTTAATTCGAACCGAAATGTGAAGGAAATTTAACTCACAATCAATCTGCGATTTCCGTCAATAAAGACTCGCGTAAAAGTAAAAAATAGGAGGCACTTAAGGAAATTTATCACCCGCACTCGCGGTTACGAAACAGTGAGTCAGAGTTTAGTGGTTTCAGCTATTTGGCCGTAATTGCCACGAGCAGTCTCTGTAATGTGTGTACGTGGACGAAGTAAACGAAAAGCTGTCACGCGGTGGACGGGACATGTGATGCGTTAAGAAAAAGAAAAAATAGTGGCACCGGACGGTATTTGTATCTATAAAAGGAAAGAGAAAAGTATCAGTGAGAGGGTGAAAGTCTTGAGCACAAGGCTTTACGTACAACCCTGAAGTAAGGGTTTCTTAAGCGCCTTACCGCATCTACGATCGACTCCATCACTTCGAGCTCGCGGATCGAAGGCGCATCTTTCCTCCCTCTCTCCCTTTCCCTCGCTCTCTCCGTCTTTCTCGTAAGATCGTCCATGTACTTTTTTTCTTATCCCCGGATTCCCCTTTACTCCATAAAAATCGTTCCATCTCGCTCGCTTTCAGTGATTTCCTTTCCTACCGGAGCTTCAGTCTGAACGCGAGAGAGCGACGTCTGGGATAAGATAAGCTCCCTTATTATTTTCTCCGTTGGTCCACCGAAAATCTTTCCGGCTCCGTAAACCACCGGAGCAGAGATCTTTTCGCGACGCATGCTTTTCTCCTCTCTGCTGCGATGTGACAGCGGCTGACTTTTACACACAAATGCATACATCAGAATATATATTTATTCATCCAAATGTAGGTGTAAATACAAGCGTTATGTTTACTCTAAAGTATGCGTCTTTGCTTCTGTTCCAGGAGATGAAAGTCAACTGGGCGACGTCACCGGGTAACCAGCCAAAGCAGGACACGAGCAGTGAGTAAAAAATTTCATATCTCCACATTGTTTCATTCCAATTTCCATAAAATTTCAGCATTTTTTCTAATCGATTGAAAAAAATCACAAAAAATCGATAGTTTTCACGTCAATTTCCGTCTGGATCACGAAACAAAGTCAGTGAAAAAATTGAGTCAACGTTTCCGAATCTTTATAAAAATATTCCACGATTTCGTCACCATATTCGTTTTGTTTACCGAGGAGTTACTTGCAGAGTAATCTGTGAGCTGGCGAAAAGAATTTTCCCTCAAAATCCCGGAATTGATTACCACAAAACCCAGGGTATTACTTTTTTTTTGACCACGTGTAATTTGTGCACGACGGTATAACTAAATCGCGTACTAAGCTCAGCTTTGGGAGCTCGTGGGGTTGTCGGATAAAAAAGAAACAGTAGGACGAGAGGAGAAAAAACATAAACAATTGTGGAAGCGGTAAAAGAGCCAGAGAAGAAAGACTGACCAATTGAATTGCCCGTGCCTCTCTGTGCTTTTCTGGACCGGTGGATCTCTTTCTGGAACGGCTGTACAAACGATCCACTCTCTATCCAATGCTTTCGTAATTTGTCCCCCTTACTCCCTCCCCCGCATCGCAGAGCTCGGTTAGTCGAGCGTTTGTTGCTTTTGTCGTGTATCGTAGAAACAGGACAGCATTCTCGATTCAGAAGCGGTTAGGCATTGTGTCCGAGTACTCTAGTTGGTCGAGCATAATACACTCTGTATATACTCTTTATAGAATATCCAACGCTGCACCAAGCATTATAGAGAACACACAAGGTGCACGAGACATTCCGTGCAACGCAGAGACACAACTGTGTGTTTCCCAGATCGAAACATTTTTCGCCACGTTTTCAAGATAAAACAATAACTCTTGCCTGCTCCTTAAATACCTCCGAGTCTCTTGGCTCTATAGGCAAATGTTTGCCATGCACAATGTCTTGTTAGAGATACTAAACTCTCATATAACTTTCGCGATATTTAAGGCTTTAGGATCATTGCTTCGCACTGTATTTTTGAGACTCGCATTAATTATCTACTATTCTCAGTTCTCTCCCTTTCTCCCTCGTTTCTCTTTGGAACACATGAGTAAATGTCCATTCACATATATACATATACCTGTTACCACCGGAGAACAGGACTTAAACCTCTTCGTCTATATACAAATACACTTTCCCCGATGTACCGTTTCTCCAGTTTCCGGTCTCATCTTCGCTAGAGTTCCGAGAGACATTCAAGACACAATGCACCGCACAGTCATCTTACTCTCAATCCTTCCTTCTCTCCCAGGCTGTAGCCCACGAACCTATACTCTTTTCCGCTTATATCTTCTTGCACAATTCCGTGTAAAGTCTCCTGCGGAAGCCGTTTGCATAAAAGCCGTCTGACATGCTTGTTTATTCACCTTGACGTTGGGTTGACTTTTTCCAAGCTCGAGCAGAAGAAAAATGATATAATTGACGCAACATTACGTAATTTATTACTCGCGTAATTTCATACTCACAAACAGCTGATTTAGAGTAAATAACTAAGAAACTCTTTGGGCAAGAAATTCGAAGACAGTTGTCAAATGAAAAATCGATTATTCGCCGTTTTACAGAATTTTAATCGCGGAGCATTTTTGTTGAATTTTCAAAGTAGAGATAAGGAAAATAATGAAAAATACAATACAGCTCGAAAATAATATACACCTGTGTGGCTAGAGGTTAAAAAATTAAATATCGATCTTCCATCACTTGTCCCGTGGCTCGTGTCGTTTCGTTGAAATATAAGCCCGAAATTCGACGCTATAAAGCTCTACCTACACGGGGGCGGGTACTTTTCAGAAGGTTTGAGAAGGAAGGTTTTGCGTATATATAAGGTTTCAAAGTCTCGCGCTTGAAATTCAGTACGAGACCGTGGCAATATTTAACTCAGTCTGAAATTTCTCTTTTTATGGACTTGTAAAACCGTGACAGGCACATGGGACCCGATCCTCGAGTTCGCTCCTTTTTCCTCCACTTCCCCGATCCACTCGCTTTCGGTATACGCTTCTCTTTCTCTTCACAACGAAAGGGGAAGCTTTCGCCATTCTCTTCGTCCAACCCTCCTCGCTCTCCTTCTTCTCCTCTCATCCCCTGGTACCCGTGCCCGCGGTTAGACGACCTCGCACGATCCCGTATTTCCTCCTGTAGCCGCCAACCTCCCTATACCTAACATCGCGGTCTTCGTACACCGAATGCAAAACTAAAACGTATCTTTCCTATTCTACCGGTAAATATGTTGCGAAACTACAACCAACGAAACTTTTTCGCTTCCCGTGCGCGAACTAAAAACTATGTACATACAGCTATGTGTTTAACCCACACATGACACCCTCTTTTTCCGCGAGTGAATCGCGTATAGACACACATGTACCACGACGTATATAAGGACGAGAAAAAACGCTTTGTTTTTCCGCTGCCTTCCTAGAGATGGAAGTAAAACGAGAGATGGATCGTATTCTCCACGAAAATTTTTCTCTGCTACATCGAATACGTTCTCCGATAAGTAATTTCTTCTTTTTTATTGCTCACATAAAACAATTGATATTTAACGAGCAAGCAAAACGTTTTATGGTAATCGCTGGTCAGGAAATTCTGTGCGAGAGCAGACAACTTTTTCTTTTAACAAATCGTCTCAGAAGCAAAAAAAAATTGAAATAAAAATTGGTAACAGTTAGCGCAAAGGTTATTGTTGTTTTTATTATTTGTTATTATTTGCAACGAAATTCCGACCAGAAAAATTGGCCAATGATGGCTGAGTATGGAACATCCTGTACGCGATTTTTTCATACTGCAAATTACTTCTTCTGCACATATTATCTGCTCCATTCCTTTCTAGACTCGCTGTATATTCGTTTATGGATACAACATGAAAGTTGTTTATCTTCCAGTGAAACGCAACCGTTCAACTTTCTCAAGAGACGCTCCCACGTTCTCTGAAAAAAAGATTACGTAGTGTAGAGTGCAAAAGGAAGGAAAAAAGGAGAGAAGAAAAAAATAAGTAGTTGAAAAAAGATGAAGAGCGAGTCCAAGTAAACTCTAGAAAGATGCACCTGGGTGCATTGTTTTCTCTCTTCCTTTCCAACCAGCTCACTATCTAAATACTCTGCCTCCCTACGAAGCTGCATTCTTGTCCTATACTCGAAAAAAAAACTTTTCACCACCCATTTTCAGCCGTTGTTTCATTTTCCAGATAAGCTTTATCATCCCGATCTACATTTTCGCCAACTAAAAAATCTTGCACGTAAAAATTATAACTATTTATTTTTCCACTTTTTTCGAATATCAAATAAAATCGTGAGTACGATAGTTCGTGGGATACTATTTGCCCTGGTTATATAGCCAGTTGTTACTAATTCCAATCTTTGTCATCAGCTTTTTTATGAAATTTCACAAGAAAACGCTCAATTTCCTTCTGAAGAGTGCCACGAAGTAGAAAAAGTGACTAACGTAGTTTTTGTTTATTGGCCTATGAAAGCTCGACACTTGCAAAAAACTACATGCATTTT
Organism: Hyposoter didymator; assembly: GCA_037952995.1. Classification (NCBI taxonomy): domain Eukaryota; kingdom Metazoa; phylum Arthropoda; class Insecta; order Hymenoptera; family Ichneumonidae; genus Hyposoter; species Hyposoter didymator. Next base: position 18,902,259 of record JBAJMU010000002.1, read on the forward strand.
TCTGGCGTTTCTAAAGTCAACATTTCTGCAATGAGCAATAAAAAAAAAAATGTCAATCGTGAAAAATCTTCCAGGCCATGAAGCACACAGCTTTTTGTCTTCCTATCGATTTACGAATCACTCTGTAGAGCTCGGAACGATTGGAACAGTTTTCAGTAATCGAAATGTGTAAATTGTGAATTTTTCAATTTGTAGGAATTTTCAATTTTTCGAGTAGAAAAATCTGGATAGGGATGATTATGTTTTTCTGCGCGTAGAATCCGTTGTAATCCGTGCGCAGTACTTTTCTCGATTACAGATTCATATAAACAGAGTAGATACATCCGAGTGATTCGACTAAGTATACGTCCGGCCCTCGTATACAGAAACCTCTACATCGCGAGCAGCTAATCGCGCCCCCATTTCCGTGCATTATTAATTACGCATGTGTATAATCATGCAAGCACTATGAGAAGTATTTACCAGGGGCTTTTCGACGCACAAAGCACCTCACTTGACTATTCCGTTTGGGGGATTCTGGCACCAACGTAGCAGCCGATGTGCCTCTGCTAGCCGATGGGGGCCACACACTCACACGGTCTCGTGTATACACGCGTATAGTTGGTGTAAGCCAGCGTAGGCCTGACACTTTCCTGGCTTCAGCACTATTTGCATCGCACTGCCGTGTATTTTCGCGTATACTCTCTTGGTCTTGTGATATATATACAGAATTATGCATATGTGAATTTTTATGGCTATTAACGCGATGGGCCTCTCTCCCATGGTAAAGTGGTGCGTATTAACATGGACATTTCCGAAACGATATTTTCCTTGTGTCCTCAAAACTATGAGGAACGATGGAAAATAATTTTGACCTTTATGATTCTTTCATGGGACGTTACAACTGAAAAAAAAATCTCGAGCTTTAAATCGCGAGTCACTCTGAAAATAAATATCCGACTGATTTGTTGATTCGGGAAAGAACGAGCACTCGATTAGCAATGCCCGATTGAGCGATTTAACGAGCAGAATGTCGCGCTGGGATTGACGGCGAATAACACGAACGAAAAATTCGGAAAAATAAAGGAACGAAAAGATTTAGGAAAAGAAAATAAGGAAAATCCACATATCCGCAGTATTTTTCCGGCTCGGACGTTAGCGTATCTACCTATCCGCAGATCTCGCCCGGCTCTTCGAATTATTATCCCGTATCGAGAGGAGAAAATCGCTTCCGCCCAAAGCGAGAGCTTTTGGTCCTGGCGTATATAAGCCATTCGTGAAGCCGCAGCTTCGTTCAGCGCTCGCCTGAGTCTCCCCAACCCCCATATCCGATAGTTGAGTATTCGTTAACCGAAGCAGAGCAGTCTGGCCAAGTAGCGACGAGAGCTACTGGAATTTGGTTCTTGAGGCCAATGCCATATCCCTCTCCTTCGTTCCTCTTTCACCCGCGACCAAATTTACGTCGATCGTTTCCAATAACGACACACGCTCGGGCACACTTTACCTCTTCCGCTAACGCCTTGTTCGAGCTACAGGACAGTTCACAACGTCAAAGTCAATCATGCGAGAGAAACGAAATAATTATTGAAAGCTCAGACTCCAAAATTCGTGATTCCCTGTTCCTGTCGTTCGATTCCATCGAGAGTCTTCGAGCGATACTTTTCAATTAGAGAAATGTGATGATTACCACTCAATCACAAAGAATAATAGGTTCAGGGCCAATTGGATTTAAATCCGACCGTACTCGTGTTCATGAGAACCTCCAACTCTTTATAAACAGAAGAAAAAGTGATAAGGCTCCGAGAATAGTCAGACACAAAAGAGAAAGGAATCTTATTTGTTTGAGCCCCAGAGAGTCTGACTGAATAAGAGAAAAATGTAAATACGATAACGTGCAGTACAATAATGGACGTACTCTGGTAAGGCGTTGAGTACTAAACCACGTTAAAAACATAAAAAATTTCAAAAAAATAAGAATTGAACAAAATTTGGTAAATGTATTCTTCAAGAATATACATGACAATACAATTTTTTAAACTTTTTTCCACTGCTCGAGTAATTGAAAACTAAAGTTCACGTGTTTTACAATTATTCGATAACCACGTGGTAAAAATTTTGGAAAAAAATTGTGTTTCCATATACTCGATGCGAAAGAATGTTGTCACCAAATTTTATAGAATTCTGATTATTTTTATTTCGCGATTCAACCTCCTCAATTCTCCCAACGTCCATTCAGTTTGTATAAATATTTCAAAAAAAATTTCGAACAATAATGAAATTCGGAAGAATTTACTCCCGATTTACTTTTCCCGATTTTCAAACAGTCATTATTGAGAAACTCGATTGAAAAAATGTATATTCTCACATTTTACCGTAACTGATACGGATAACATTTCGTCATGAGGTCGGAGAAATGGGATTGCGGAGTTTTGTTAAAGGAAACGCACCGTTTACATTCCCCGCGCGCACTATCTCCGGTGTACTTATCTTGACGCTGGACCTGGATCGTGTATTCTCTTTGTCGTGAGCATGGTACGTGTATTCAGGTTTAACGTATATCGGTTATGCTCGTGTTTAGAGAGAGTTGCCTCTTGGATCTCTGAAACGTTTCGGATCCCTCCAGAATCCCTCGCGATTTCTCCCCGTCTCGTTCTCGCTGCCGCCCTCTCTTTGGCTATCTCGTTGTAATGGCGGTGGTCACGGTGTGGTGGAGGCTGCCGATGGCATTTGTGGCAACGCAGGGGAATCGGTAAACCACGTAGGAGATATACACACCCCTCTGACGAGTGGGGAGGACGAGAGAACGGACCAACGCACCTGCCAACGTCCCGTCACTTCCAAATCGCTTCCCCCCAGTTTTCGGACTTCTATACATATATTTAAACGACATATATATTCCATCTATATGTAAATATCGTATGTATGGATAAATACATATATCTAGAGCTTCTAGAAATAGTATCAGTATCGGTGACAAAGCAAACGCTTATCCGGTAGGCTTAAGCGGAAAGAGACCTTGGCTGCTCGTGTGCTTGAACGATCGTGACGGATATCGCTTTACGTATTGACTTACCAACCCCTTTTAAAGCACACCGCGTCAAAGTTTTGTCCAGCGTAAATACTGGCATGATCCAGCCCGTCAATTATTCCGTTATGCGCGAAAATTCGGTGACTGATGAAATCATCGTTGGCGTTGTCTTCGTCGAAGCTCTTTGTAAAAAATGTATCAAAATTTTTGGATCCCGTGGCTCTGTTGAAAAAAATGAGTGACTCGTTAGAGTCCGAGAAAGCGCGGAAATAATTTATTGTACAGCGAAAAATGTTTCGTAACAAATATTTTACATGCTAAATTTCTCGTTAATGTTTTTTTTTCGCATTTGACCTTTTGATTAATCTGTGAATATTCAAGTTTCGAAAAATAATTATTTCATTGTAATACAATTCTATTCTTTTGAGGATGACGTTCTATTTTTGTGGCACAAAATTCCCTCGAGCGACGAAACAGAGTTTTATTATCATAACCCCCCGCCCCGCCTTCTACATTCGTTTATGTTTCGTTCTACATCCGAAATCCGTTCCTTTTGTGCGACACTAAATATGCGTGGGTGGGCATAAAGCTCGGGTCTTTTCATATCGAGATCCAGCCGGAAGTAGGTACATGCCGCTATGAGTCACCTCCGCACAGACAATTTCCTGAAAGCGCGTGGAAAAAATGGCTAACCAAACCCCACTGAAATGTCTCTGTCGTTAAACGGAAATTAGTTCGAAATAAAAGCTTATACGTCCGCCACTTTCATCCATAATTTTTTGCTACAACACGAGCTCCCAGGGAGTGCGAGGTATACAAATAATTCCCTGAAAACTTCACCACACACGTGTCAATCCATTTCCTGGGGATTTTACAAAAATTACATGCTTTTCATTTATTCCCCACGAAGCGCCATTTTTTGTCGAAAAATTGTAGGAAACCCGGTCCAAAAAATAGCAACGTCAAAGCTCGATTATTCATTTCATTTATTTCGTGAGCCACGATCTCTAAAAAGAGTCCACAATCCGAAGGAAAGTCTCGAGCGAAATTTGACAATTATAAAACTCATCTCTCGATTTGCATGGAGAAAAAAGTTCCTTTTGGTCTTTATCACTGTTTCTCGCTTCACGATTTAGTCGGTCTCTATACTCCATCGAGTCGAAACCTTTAACCCCTTTGACGCGGCAATCCGTCGCAGAAGCAAGCGTCTCTACGGAACTCCACACACGCCGGGGATCCGATTCGCCATTCTACGATTTTACAGCTGTTGTTTTTGTTCGCCCCTTTGTGGCGTTTAGTGTCAACGAGATTCTCGAACGAAGCGATGAATTTGACTGTAAAAAGGTGACGCAGAGGCGAGTTTTAAAAAACCAGCGAGAAAGGGGATGAGGAAACAGAAGAAAACGAGGAGGACGATGAAAACGATAAACACACACGTTCACACNCGATTTTACAGCTGTTGTTTTTGTTCGCCCCTTTGTGGCGTTTAGTGTCAACGAGATTCTCGAACGAAGCGATGAATTTGACTGTAAAAAGGTGACGCAGAGGCGAGTTTTAAAAAACCAGCGAGAAAGGGGATGAGGAAACAGAAGAAAACGAGGAGGACGATGAAAACGATAAACGCACACGTTCACACATACGCGATGACTTGTGCCTCGATCGCCTGCAACGTTGAAGCTCGTGATAGGGTTAATGCCTATCACTTTGTCGTGCAAAATTCTTGTGCGTATCGTCGCTCTGTTTGCCATCATAAGCGCCCGAACCAGTCTCTTGCTCTCGAACAGCGAATGCCGCGAGTGAAATGGAAAATTATAGGAGACGCGGCTACATGAATAACGAAAATGGTAGCGAGCTTGTATAGCCGCAAGGGTTGCGGGAACGAGGAGCCAGGTAAACGCAGGGAAATGCATACACACGTCGATGCTCTTGCAAAAAAAAAAAAAAAATTTCGTGGCCATCAGCATGTTAAATGAATGAAAGGCACCGATATTCGAAATTTAGATATACAACGCGAGCTGATCCCAAGCGTTTTCACCGATTGATTAATCGCATGAAAATGGAGCAGGAAACGTATTTTCTAATATTCGCGAAAGATTAAAAATCTGGATACATACCTGGAACTTTGAGCAGATACATCGTAGCGATATATTCGTGTAACACGAAACAGGCGTTGGAACGTACTTCGATACGTATAACGTGGAATCTCTTGATATAAATAAACACGTCGAGCATATTAAGATTGAAAAGGGTATGAATTTTTGTTTTACAGCAGCCATTGACACCGAGAGTTGAATATTCCTGTAGCGTCAATCGTCGCTCGGATGTCGATAGAAACATTAATCTTACACGTTTTCCCATTCCGCGGCAGAGATCCGCGCGAACAGATTGATTACAAGATTCAATTTGCAATTCGACAATAAAAAAGAAAAAAAAAGAAATGGCGCTTAAAAAATCTCTACTCCGTTTGCGTTGCACTTTTTTACTTTCCTCTTGTTTTTATTTTTGCACGTATCTGCAGAGTAAATAAAATTCATTTCACGATGTACGTGAGTTGTGTTGACTCATCTCCCTCTCGTTTCCGCACTCTATTTCATTCTCTCTTCCTCTCTCTCTCTCACTCGCTCTCCCTCTCTTCTGTTCTTCCTCTCGTTGAACAAGTGCAAAAGGTGTTACTCACTCCATAAACGTATACGTCGAAATCGTATCTGTATGCATATACATGGGTATATAAATGTATGCATGCACATGTGCGAACGCGGATAGACAGGGTGTCAGTCAGTCAAGCAGAGACACAAACAGTTGTGACAGTTGCAACAAGCACAGAATATACACCTCTCGATGAGGACAGATATACGAAGGAAATACACTATGAAAAAGTGAGTTTATGACGGCTGTAAAGATTAGGTCGCAAAGTGCTTGCGAGCTCGTGCGAACGAGCGAGACAATTCATACCATGTGTATATATATGTGTGTACGTTGTTCCCTCGTTTCACTCTTCTTGCTTCCTGCCCTTTACCTACTGCGTATCAGTGGGTTCAAACTGACTGCCATTTATGTACTATTTCATTTCTGGAACTCGACAACATGAAAACGTAGGTTTACTGGTTAAATTCAACTTGGGAGACATACCAACCGGTTTAATTTCGTTCCTCGTACCGAATTTACGTTATTGTTTAATTTTTTGCTTGGAACGAGGTCAGCTCGCAACTCCTAGAGGAATTTTAAGGCAGCGCAGTGTTCCAAACTTTTTCATTGGATCAGCCATGGCTACATTTCATTATTTCAAAGTTAATTATTCTTCTCCGCCAAGTCTTGCGATGGATGACTGATATTTGCAAATGATGAGACGAAGATTTTTCGCCCGTTCGAATGTCCCTTGGTTTAGGTAAAATAAAGGGAAACAACATTCGCAGCGCAATATGCGTTCATAAATACAAAGAGTTTGGAGATATTTTGGTGAAAATGAAAAAATAAATAATTCTTTAAAATTTCCGATCCACCAATCGGATAGCTGTTATGCCATGCATCACGCGATGCACTGTGCAGTCCAATCCGATTGCATAAATGATTTGTTATTGCTATCAATTCCATCGGACGCTGTTATTTCGACATATAATATTTTCAGATTACAGAATAATAATCCAAAAGCTCATGACTTTTTTGGAACCATTTTTCAAAAGTTATAAGTTCGTTTTGTTTTTTTTTGAATCGCCTGGGGTTGGAAAATAGAGTAGAGAGTTCGAAATACGCTGGGCACTGACGCAGATGATGTTGGTCTCGACCCGACTCCGATAATCCATATCGTATATGTATAAAATAGTTGAATCGCTTCTGGGCAAGCCACTCACGAGGATCATCCGTCATTCCCTCTCGTACCAAGAGGTCCGAAAAAAATTTGTGAGCCATAATATACACATGTTTTTTATGCCCAGGGCTAGGCCTTTGGGTTGCTGTCTCAAGTTCCGTATATACGCTGCTCCCATCGGTTTTTCGTTTTGTTTGAAAAGCACTCAGTCTTTTTCGTCTCTTATATTCATCACGACCCGCCCCTGTCTCCCTGCCTCCACTTGCCTTTTTCACATTGCTCACATTTCCATTTTTTCACTTCCTAAACAGCCGCATCGTTACCTTTCGGCGAGTTTTTCGGGGCATGCTCCAAATGCACAAACTCCACAACACGTCCTAGTCCGTCGTTGATGTCTTGCTTACTGTTGATAATCCAGTCGGATGAAGCTCGTGTTACAGAAATAAATAGAAATTAAACGAATCACTATCCCTAGCGTCGCTCATACTTGCATGCACGATACTCCCTTGGAAATCTCAAACATAATGTTCCCATCAATATAAATACATGCAGAAGGAAAAGGTGCATTGGGGTGATTGGCGAAACCACCTTCCAGGCAAACTCGGGTTCATCGACGTGGCTGAATAGCGCTTTTCTCCTTATAAGCGCGATAATACAAAAAGCTTTTATTTCTTTCTTCTCTCTCCCTCGTTTTTTCTTCGTCTCACTCCTCCGCGAGGATGAAAGTGCATCGCTGGTGCACGGGACTGCACCCCAGAGACTCTTGCTCTATCTCTGCGGTAACTTTTCTGGCAAATATACATTTATATATAGATATAAATAGACTGACGAAAAAAAGAGGGTGAACGACGTGCTCACGATTGTATCCGCGGCTTGCGGTGCGAATTACTCGTTTCTTCTCGTTAAAACAAACGATCCGGCGCGTGAATATAAGAACGCTGCGGATTTTCTTTCTGAGATCACAACTTTCGCTTGCTCTTTCTTCCTGCTCTCTCTCCCTACCTCTTGCTGGTTCAGCCGAGGCTTCATCGTGAGTGAGAAGAAGATTTTATCGGAATCCGTTTCGTCCAAGAATCTCGTTAAATTCAACGATTCTTCGAGCTCGATTTCTCCCAGCCTCAAGTACTACTTTACGCACTCTTTTAAAGTAAATTCAAGAGACTCTCATGCGCACAAAACAAACGCACACGAGACTATCTGCAGCCTGCTATTTTCTCTCTACTATAACGGAATTGCACATTTAGCAAGGATTTGTATCCAACATTATCCGACACTAAGAATCCCTGTTCCGGGTTCCCGAAGGCAAAAAAGAGGTGAATAAAGTTTCAGGAGGGTGGAGAGATCATTTCGAGATCCGGTGAATTTTTTGTTCAAGGAAAGTTACGAATTATACGATCGGAGCGGCAGCAGCGGTTTTCGGAAAGAGTAAATAGGCTAATTAGTTTTCTCAATCAATTTGAATGCACAGCGGAGCACACAGAAGCTGCGAATGAAAAATTTACACCAACTCACGGATGAAATTGGTGATTTTGGTCGTCAAACCTTTGGTGGACAAAATTGTCGCGTCAGAGGCTTTTGTTTTTGCGAGTGTACAGTTTCAAGGCAAATTTTTATTGCTACAGGGCGCTTGTCAGGAAAGCTCACAGTACCCTCCCCCAGCTCGCTCGTTGCGAGGATTGCAGTGCCTCGAACCACACGTTACCTATCTATTCAGTAACGTATATACGTCTGAATAAAAAAAAAAAAGCCAGTCGGGCTATCCAACACATATTTTGCGTTCGTTGTATGAATGCAGCGACGAGTTTGCGGAATGGTCAGCGCGTAACCCCATTAGTACGTTAGCGTAGAGACGCGAGGGCAAACGCACGAACGAACAAATAGACTACGTGTCGTTCTATCTCGTTGACGAATAAAAAAAAAAGAAAAAAAAAACTCCAACAAGAACATCGACCAAAAAAGGTAACCGCGGTTTATGTGTGCGATATGCGTATGAATAAAAATATAGATAAATATTATGATGTCGAGAAAGAAACGGTTCGGTGGATGCAGCAGAGTCCTCTCGCATATGCACACGCTTGTCATCGAGGGAAAAACGACTAAAACAAATATAAAGGCACACATATGCAATCGCTCGGGAGGAGATTATACATATTTATTCATTATTCAAAAATTATTGCGTTTCATAACCCGCCAGGGGCAGAGATTTTGTGGCAAAGCACGAGTGAGCGAGAGTGAGTGAAACTAAAAATATTCAACTTTTTGTTGTTGTTGTTATTCTCGAAGTAAATTGTAGAAGCCATTTCATGTGGAGTCGAGCTCTGGCCAGCCCATGAATCATTCTCAAATCTATCCAGTGACTTCCTATGACTTTGTTTGGCGTTCGGAATCGATTGGAAAATAACAGAATAGAAATAATCGATGTTTTCAGCGTTCGAATCGAAAAAAGGCAATCCCGGGGCCACGGACGAGAAAATTTCGTGTGAAATGCTCCTTATCCATCATTTCGTACCTGTTATCTCGGCTCGAACGAATAGCCACCATCAGTTGTAAAATTTTGTAGACCTCTTTCATATTTATTATTACGTATCCTTATACCCGTGTGTATGTGTGGGTTTTTTTTTGCTTACGTTCGGAATTACGCGAGACGAAACAAGGCCCACATTGTTTCCCATTCTTCTCAGCTCTTTCTTTTATTCTCATGCCTCATCGTTAATACAGCCATCTTTCATACTTGGGTTCTTTTGTCCATTCTGTTCGGTGCTCATCTTTTTCCCGGATTCTCGGAAAGTGTATTAATAACCCGAGATGATGAGGATAATAATAACGAGGGGGTCGAAGCGCACCCCACGTGTGTGCATGATTATTTATATATTTATTTAGCAGCATATAGATATATACATAAATGGCTATATATGGGGGTACGAGTTGGAAAGCAGCACGAGGGATACGTTTTCCTCGTTTCATACGTACATTTCCGGAAAGGACGCTCTCACGTCGCTTCCACATGACGCCCTGACTCGCTATAACAACCCTTCCCACTCTCGACTTCTCTGTCTCTCGTTCGCTGTTGCTTGCTCTGCTCTGTCGCTCTCTTTCTCTCGTCGCTTTCTGTGCAGTAGCTCGGTTTATTAAATTCATTTATCTTCAGTGCAAAATCATGCTACTAACGTGTGTAGCCGCCTCTAATTGGATGCATTAAAAATAATTTTACGGCAACACGAGAGACCGAAAGAGCGGGAGAGGGAAAGAGAAACCTCGCGGGGGAAAGACTCGGATAGAGAAAGCAGCTCGTGTGCGTGTGGGAGGGAGACAACCAAAGAGGGCGAAATAAACGGAGATATCTGGCGACGACGACGACTTCTCCTCGTGTCTCGTTGCATAAGATATCTGCATTTATATGCCAAGATATATGTAACGTAACGTGAGACGATTAAAATTCACCCCTTGTGTAGAGAGCTCAGCCTCGTACACTTCGCGGTATACAAACGCGTACACACACGCGGCATTCCGGACTAACAAACGTCGACAAATTCTGCGACGATATAATGTCTGACGGAAATCGCTTTTCCTCTTCACCCTCAACTGCATCCTCGAATATCCTAGTGCTCGACGCTCTCAGCTAAGAGAAATCGTCCTTCTGTTTTATTGCCTTCGCAACGCGTACACGTGTATTTTTTTGCACGTATCGGCCCAGCCGAAATAACCACGCGTGCGAACCTCCCCACGGTACTCTATTCATTCAAGAAAAATTCTGCCATTTTCAAAAATTTTGACCGACAGTTGAAAAAACCAAAAAAAAAAACAAAAGAAAATTGCAAATCAAACGGATGGAAAAGATATTATTGACCTCATAATTCAAGACCTGCAATTCGTTTATATTTGTGAAGAGTAATCGAGGGATAACCAAAGTATCGATACATCAGGCATCGTTTCGTTAGCAGCTCTCGAAGAGCCTTCCTTACTTCCCACACCTCTGTAGAATTCGTACTTGCCACCATGGGCTTGATTCGTACACCCAATGACGAAAATTCTTGTAAAAAATGAACTCCTGAATATTTTGACCTGAAAATTATTGTAGAACGATTGAAAACTTTTTTCAAATGATTTTTCACTTGCCAAACCTCTGTTAATACGTACTTGCCACCATGGGCTAGATTCGTACACCCAATGACAAAAATTATTATAAAAAATGAACTCCTCAATAGGTCGACTTGAAAATTATTGTAGAACAGATTAAAAGCTTTCAAAAGATTGTTTACTGCACATAGCCAAAAATTGATCTTACGTACACTTATAAAAAAATGCTAAAACCAACAAAAGTGGAATAATGACTATTCTCCTCAATAGGCCTGGGGTAGTTTGTACCCCAAAGTGGCAAAGCAAGGGTTGATAATACGCGCACGTCTAATTTATTTTTCGTCGATACTCATACACGAAGTGATCATTTTTCTAATAATTACGATCATGGATCAGAACGAACCATACTCCAGCCTGACACTGTGGCTCCGTGAATATGGAAAGTCTATGATTTTTAAGGATTGTTCTTGAAAAATCTCCGATGCATGGAAATCGTGAATAAGGTTTTTGCAGCGTTTAGGATTACGCCTGCGTATACACAGATCTTCCGGCATGTCTTATCTTACCTGGTGCGAGTTTAGGTACGTACGTACTACGAGCTTCCGAACCATACATATTTATAACGCGGAAGAAGCTTCAGGCACATATATGAGCCGTGTGCTGTTTAACATAGGACACACGAAGGACGACTCGTTAGGGCCTGAGGAGTATAGGTCTCTCTGCCTGGAAAGACAAGCCTCAAGACCGTAGAGAATATGTGCGTTATTTGGTGATGCAGGGAAGCTACATTCAAGGGGTGACTCGTAGTCTAAGGTGAGACCGAGGCGAGAGAGATGCAGTGACAATGAAAGTGAGACGAAGGGAGGGGAGATGGTGGAGAAATGAACAAGACGGAGAGAGAGAGAGAGAGAGAAAGGGTTGGATTATTTGCAAAGCAAATAGAGCTCGTCGTTGCTCCGAGTGGTGACGTCCGCGTTACAGACGGCGTTGATCCAGTTCCTTTGCATCTCTCTTTTTCTCTAAAATTGAACCAAATGATAAACCCGATAATTTGGATTTTCTTTAAAATTCAAAAGTTTTGAACGAAATTTGAAAAAGCTGTCGATTCGTTGAAATACAGAGTCAAAAATGATAAGGAAATAACCCAAACAATTGAAATATCTCGATCGTAAAAAGTTTGAGAAAAATATCTAGGATATGGATTTCTGATATTTCGCAGTGGCTTAAAATTATTACCGCTCACGATATTCTCATATTTTGTCGGTCGAACGAGAAAAAATGCTGACGCAAATGGCGCGAAAGCTCTCGAGAATATATTCACAATTTTGGCTGTCTATATACGAGGCTAGTATTCGAACAGTTGTTGTCTTTCTTTACTATTCGGAAACGTGAAACAAGACGTTCATATACGCAAATGTGCATAAAATATTGTACACATATATGCATAGATCGTAATACACATTCTGGAAAGAACACGCCTGGGGGGAAAAGGTATGCAAAGTAAGTGTTCTTCCCTCGTAAAAACGTGAGAGATACGAGGGAAATCGTTGTATACGCTGCTACACATGGCCTTTCTTTTTCTTCTTGTCTTTCTCACCCTGCTACGCGTATTTTCCACTTTTTCTTTATTTGCCTCCCTCCACCACGTGTCTCCTATTTCCGTGAGTCAAGGTATCCGGAAATGCTTGCCTTTTCCACTCTTTTCCACATTATCCATGCACGAACGTAACTGAGTGAAACTCAGGCTTGAGGTGTTTTCCATGTCCAGTAGTTACTTTCCCTGCTGCTCCCGCGCGGCTACGATATGGAAGAGAAATCCATTTGCTCATTTCGCAAGAATAAAAATTTCAGTAACGTCGATCATCCTTTGCTCTCTACATACATGTATCTCCCTCTTTATATGGATAGAGTAATAAAACGAAATTGAAACCAAAATGTAATAAAACGTACGTATCTCTTGTACCGAGGGATCGAAGAATAAATATAAACACGCGATGTCATATCTACATTGCAAAAGAAAACGCAAACGAATATGTAAAGAGAGAGGGAGCGAGAGCAGGGAGAGAAAAAGAACGACAAGATGCGGTACAAAAAAAATCACGTAGATATTTTTATTTTCCAATTTTTTCAGAGGCAAAGTTTAGATATGCACTTTTTTTTTAATTGCCTGCATTTATTGCTTCAATATATGACACAAAAGTTTAGAATTAAAAAAAATATTTAAAAAAAGTGCAAATGTTTTCCGTTTTGTTCAGTTTTTAAAAATAGAACTCGGGGCCATCGGTTTTTCTTTTAAACGATATGTTAATGGTTATTTTAGACATGTAAATTTTATTTTCCAATTTTTTCAGAGACAATCAAAGTTTAGATACCCACGATTTTTTTTAATCGCATAATTTTTTGCCTCAATATACGACAAAAAATTTAGAATTGAAAAAACTATAACAAAAGTGCAAATATTCCCCGTTTTGTTCAGTTTTTAAAAATAGATCTCGGGGCCATCGATTTTTTTTTTCTAAATGATATGTTAATAGTTTCTTTTATTTTTCATTCCATCCCTTCAACGAACATCGCATCTTCTCATGCCCGCGCCACTCGGGAGCTGCAAAGTCATAAGACCGGAAAAAATGTTTCTCGTGTCTTTTCGCGGTTGTATAAGGTTGGTTTCTCTTTCTACACAGCTATAGTCATTCTTGGCATGGTCGTTCGGACGTAAAGAGCTATGATAATAGAAGCGTGAAGATGTGGGGCGAGACGGGCAGAGTGTCGGGTTCAAGGGGTGTTATTTCATAATTACAGACTGTACTTAGACGCGAGAGGGTGTCTATTATGAGCAAGGGTAGGTCCGAGTACGTTGGCTGCTGGTATGAACATCGTGCAAAATACATACGTGCGCCGTATGAACACGAGAGCTTTCGCGTTCAAGGGGTATATGATGCGTTGAGAAGAACCGATATATAAATATATATGTATATACAGAGCGAGCCCCGCGAACGCCTTCTCGTTGTGTAGTAGTCGGTGTGTAAAGAGCTCGGACACACTGACGTATATATATTCGTATTACCGAATTAAGGGCCGAGACAACTCTCGCATTTCCCTCGCATTCTCTCTCGCGCTGGTCTCGTTGCTCCGGGGAAATCTGGGAAAAGCTTTGCCGGTATACGGCCCTTTTGTTGCTTCAAGAGTGTTCGAGAGCCGTAGTTTTTTTCCCCTTTTCGTGTCTCCAACAGCGACTCACCACGTCCTTTTCCTACCCACGTTTTTTTCCTTTTTTTCCTTTTCGTATCGCGCCCCGTCTCTCTCAATTCTGCGTTCGTGTTGTCATTTTATTCCGTCTCCTTCGCCTCTCCATTCTTTTTCTCCCGTTTCTTCACTCGCACCGTTACCGCTATTAGCGGTTTATGGGATTTCACGTTAATTAAACGTGCATGGCGTTGCAACCTCCTCGACCTCCTCTCGCTTCCCTCCCTCTTCCTAATACTCTCGCCCACTCAAGAGTCCACGTTACTACCAGCCACCGGAATCTACAAAAGCCAAGACCGTGTTTTCCTACGGTTCCACGATTTTATTTTTGATTTTTTTATTCACTCATATCTGATGCGAATTAACAATCGTGACAGTCCCAAAAACCATCGAAGGTTTTTGTGGAAATGCGATTCAAAATCTTCCTGCGGAATTTAAAACTTTACATTTAAATTATTATTCCATATTTGATCCGGACAATAAAACGATCCTCTCTTGCGACCGAAAATATCAATCGACACGATAAATTTCCATGATATTCAAAGTTCAATAAATAATTATTAGCACAAACATTTATCGTTGAATCTCAACGTTAAACTTCAATAAACTTCAGAGTCATTCATTAGTTTCCTCATGCTCCAATTTTCTTCAAATTCCTAAGGAGACCCAGTGTTATTACTTAGCATTTGGATGACATTACCGTCGCAATACATTTCGTCGGAATAGAGAAACAGTTCACCTACACATATAATACGCACGCACATACACCCAAACAAGAATATATATCGATCAACGGTGTTGAAGCCAGAGAAGGACGTTTTATGTACAGCGGAGTACCCAACTGAGCATCGGTCCTAAGAGCGTACATATTTATGTAACGTTCCATCGTTCCATTCCTGTATTCCTCGTCATCCAGACTTTATAGAGCCACGACGAAATGGAGGCCTCTCTGTATTCACTGGACGAGATACTTGTACACTTGTGTACACTCGTACAACAGAGTGAACATCGAAACTAGAATTTCCACGCTGGAGACAGCAAAACCTATCAAGCACTTTCCTCCTCCTTCTGCAATCCCGCAAATGTTATTTAGCGAGAGACCGTGCATCCCACGTTCTCAACTGAGTGAGCAAATAATCAAAATGATCTTCTCGACCACGTAACTTATCGCTTGTGTCAATTGCATGATAGAGAATGAGAAATTCTTGTCCCCTTAATTACTGTGAACGTGTCCACTCTCGCAACCCTGTAGACCACATGCAATCTTGAGGAATATTCCACTTTCTCGATCGTCTCCAAATTTTCCCCCAAAGATGTAAATGAAATTGAATCATTCCTCTGACTCTATGATCAATTGAAATGTGCAATTATAGGAAAATGCACTCCTAATCACGATCAATCGAGACTCGAGAAAATGAAAAAACAAGAATTCGGCAAGGTGTTTGTTGGACACAGTTCAAATGGAAAACGTCCCATTTGCCCGGGGCAAATCGGCACAGCCCAATTTGCCCACAGCGTTAATTCGACACCGGGTCAAATGGACACAGTGTCAGTTCGACACCGGAGTTCGACACCGTAGCATTTGCCCGGTGCAACTCGCCACTAGCCCAATTCGCCTACCGTGTCAATTCGACACCGTGCCAAATGCCCAACCGTCCTAAGAGCGCGCAGGGCTAGTCGCCACCGTAGCAGTTCGACATTCCCCCTACGTTCGCGCATCCCCACTCTTGGTCGTCAGGCCCTGGCCAACAATGGAGAAATCCCCCACCATGCCCAATGTTCCATCTTAGCTAGGACCTGACGACCCAAAGTGGGGATGCGCGAATGTAGGGGGAATGTCGAACTGCTACGGTGGCGACTAGCCCTGCGCGCTCTTAGGACGGTTGGGCATTTGGCACGGTGTCGAATTGACACGGTAGGCGAATTGGGCTAGTGGCGAGTTGCACCGGGCAAATGCTACGGTGTCGAACTCCGGTGTCGAACTGACACTGTGTCCATTTGGCCCGGTGTCGAATTGACGCTGTGGGCAAATTGGGCTGTGCCGATTTGCCCCGGGCAAATGGGACGTTTTCCATTTGAACTGTGTCCAACAAACACCTTGCCCAAGAATTTCAATACTTTTCCAAAATGAATCCTCATTCTCGTTAGTACTGTCGGTTTTAGAATTGGTGTTCAGAATTTGATAAAATTTCGTACAGTAGAAAATCATGATTAGAAAAAGATCCCGTTAACATTTCAAGAGGCCACAGAGCACCAGAAAAAAATATTCACATTAGTAGTTTCATACATTCAACATTGAGTTTTATAATGAATCTTAGTCTTCGTTGTATGTTAAATGAATTTTTATTAATTGTAAGGAGGAATCACAGTTTCCATTGTAAAATGCATTGACATTTATGGAATCACTGTCGAATTCATGAAATTACCAATGTGATTAATTTTTTTCTTCCTCTCTGTAGCCTCTTGAAGATTCGACTGAATTTGTTTCTTAATTTGTTTCTCTTCCTTTTGTTTAAATCTCATGGATAGTGTAGCAAAGAGCCTTCCTTTTTTTTCTTTTTTTTTTGTGCAATTACTCACAATTTCACGCACGCAGACGAGCCTCTAGGACCGTTGGATAGACATTTTATTTCATTGATCGTATTAATAAAGCACAAAAAGGTGGAAGGTTGTGGTTAAAGGGCTAGACAGCGCAACACCTGCCAGCTGAGATGCGCGTGAATCGAAAAATAGGTGGAAGGAAAAAAGAGAAAGAAGGTTGAAATACTTGGCAACTTAGTCACGTATCCATGAGTACGGGATACGTAGTAAAATTTAACGTCTCTTGCTCGTCGATTTCATATCTTCGCATGCATGACGTGTGGCACTCCATATGAACGTACGAATCAAGGGATTTTTCTGCGCTTCGAAGAGCCGCTTGAGAAGTACGATGTTGAGTGACACCGTCACCGTGTGACAATTATCTTTGACGAAAATTTAATTCCGCGAGCTGCACAGCTTGAATCCTCGACGAATCGTTCAACGCCCGGCTGGTGTTCGCACCCACGAAAATCCTTCGAGTCCCATTTTTTCCTGCATTCTTTCGTACATATTCTGCAGGTAGTGCAACAAAAATGGACGGAAAAAAAACGTCCAATTTGAAGGAGCGATGAGAAACGCATGACGACAAAGTTCGGTAAATTGGCGAAAAATGTTCAAAGTCACAGAGACAACGATGGACGGTCCAGTTCATGGTTCAACGGTCACCCAGCAAAGTACTGTCCCCCAGCACCATCTTCAGTTCGAATTTTCTCTCACACAATGTCCTAGAATCGTGAAGTGATCGAGCGAGCTGTTAAAAAATTGACATACTTTTGTTGCAGTTACGATTTGAAAAAAAATGGAATCCCATCAACGAGTTACTTATCGTGACATATTGAGCTCAATTCAGAAAGATATAAATCCACTTTTCATGTTAAAGAAAGCAATAACTTTTCATTTTCGTAAAGATGATCCAGAACATTTATTCCAGAGTGTAGGGCATGAGGAGGATGAATAATTTGGAGGATAACTCGACTCCCTTAAAGCGAATATACAATTCAGGGCGTAGAAGATCGAAGGATTCAAGCTTGAGAAACAGAGCTCATATTTCTAGGGAATAATAAATCGACGTTGAGTATACATACTTTGTGTCGTATAAAGCAAAGGGTTTTTCGGACGTGCCTTGAGAGTTATTTCTAGAGCTGCATAGTGATTCGCACTACGGTGAAATTTCACAGAGGTTTAGAAAGTCGCCGGCCGAGTCTTTTCGTACCTCCTCTGCGCCCTCTTTCTCTGTCCGTTCATTCGTCAGGGGATAATCCTCGTGCACACATTGTATGGAGATGTAGCAGAGCCGTAGACTTGTCATGCTGGCTGTTCCGGGAGTAACGCGAGTACAGATTGCAGATTGTATCGAGCATGAAGATCCTTGTAAACATATAAATAAATGAATGAATCTGTAGGACACATCGAGGAGCGAAAAAGTCCTGGCAGTGAATATTAATCGGCAAGAATTTCAGCTGCCGAGTACAAACTTCCCTCGTGCAGTATCTTATTTATAAATCAACAAAATATAAAAGAAAAAAAAACCCACATCCATCCCAAAGAAATCCGAAGAACTCGCAAACTAAAATAAGACGTGCATATATATTTATACATAAAGCTGCGATGAGGGAAGTAAAAATGAAGGCTGAAAGCGCTCAAACTTTATACGGCATGATAAAGAGAGGAAATAACTATATAAGGCATTTAATGCCAAATATAAGGACCGCAGGATTCCTTGAGAATTATTTTCAAATTTCCATTGAAAATTTTAATAAAAACATTTTTTAAATAATTTGTATCCCATTGATACCGGTTGTTGAATTTACCTGAATTTTTACAAAATAGTATTTCCATAATGCTTGGCCAATTTTTACCAACTTGCTACGTTTTGCGTCAAATTTTTCTGTCTTTTTTTCTTTTCTTGAAAAACGGAGTATGAAAGACACACGTTCGAGTTTTTACAGAACGAAAATGTAAAATGAATATGTTGAAAGTATTTAACAGAACGAGGATGATGAATTCGTCGATATGACGTGAAGCTGGATTCCCTGTATATTTATATTAAATATGTACGTCGATCACAGTCCGCGAAGTAGAACCAGCTCCTCATACACATATCTATATATATGAGTGTATAAAACATAAAAAGAGGGCAATCCTGAAAATTTAAAAAATGCCTGAATTATCCATGACGGGTCGTACGGGGCGCACGGAAGAAGGGAAGAGAAGAGGTTCAAACTTTTTTATTGCACTTTATAGCGGGAGTGAGTTCGTGAACGTAACTGCCCCTCTGGCACGGTTACTATTTAAAGGGTTTCAGGAATAAGAAGATGAAAGAGGAAGAAAAAACTCGCGAAGCCTGAGATTCCTCGGGCGCGGGTGTTACCGGAGCATAAAACAGGAGAATCACCCCCGCGGTGAGGGTGAACCAGATATTCGGGAATTCATTTAAAATCAACGCCGCGTGTCAAAACGACGTTACGCATTCAACACCTCCCGAAATTTAGCCACTACTTTTTTTTTCTTTGGGTTATAACACACGCGCATGAACTGCAAGAAATATTACGAATCTGCTGTAATAAGAATTCCGTGATTAACCCCTTGAGCTATGGTGGAACATGAACGTCCGCAATTTTTTTTTTCCACATTATTTATTAAACTTTTATTTTAAGGAAACTGGCTTTGGGTCTCAACGCACATTTTGCTAATACTCGTGACTGATTTTCTAGAAAACGAAAAAAAAAGTAGCACAATGAACGAATTTGGAGAGTTCGTGCGACATATGCAAAAAAAACGATTTTGAAATTCAAAGAGAATTTTTTAGCGAAAAAATAATGCAATTATATCGTGAAATAATTGAATGGTTTTGTATATCGAGAGGACTTACGAAAGCTATGTGGGGAAGTCGAAGAGCCCTTCGGAAGGAGGTGGAACAGGGTCAGGGGGTGGGGACGAATGGTGTTGCTTGCATATATGGAGAGGTGAGGGTTGTACGTTTCATATTCATAACATTGGTAGCTATTTGTCACAGGCTCCTATCGCGTTGAAATATACTGGCCGAGATAGGCGAGAGTCTCCCCGCGCGTTGTGCATTGTTAAAACGGTCGTCCGGCTTCTCCTCTCTCTCTGCCTCTCTCTCCCTCCCTCTCTCTCTCTATGGCTCGCGCTCTCTCGGCCGGTTCACTGTACCTGGGCAAACTCCAGTCCACCGTAGCACAGCTTAAAACTCTGTGTATATGGGTGATGGAAAAAGTGCACTGTCGAGAGAAATAGTATACACACAGTGCGTTAAACGTCTCTCGGACTTTTCAGCTCACCTGGCGCGAGTACCGAAAATATTTATGCCCTCCGCGTCCATGTATGATATCGATGTACCCACACACGCAGGTTCCAACAAATCAATACGCACGCGCGTTAAATCGCATACAACAACAGGCGCCTACACATGTCTCGAGATAAGCTGATTGTTTTCTAGTGTAAAAAAAAAACAGCAAATTTTGGCTGAAATCGCGCTTTGAGGATCAAATTTTTAGTGAAAAAGGAGCAACCAAAAGAAATTTCATGCACCGCATTTTTTGACATTCATACAAAAATAATTCTACTGCAATAAAAAATGTAAAACCAATTCCCGAGTAACGTTCAAATTGCATGCACCAGGCCAGACAGCTGTGCTTACTATTTTTTTTTTTTTCAGAATTACAAACAAACAGCATGGCAACGCATAAATAAAAATAATGCACGTGTGTAATTTCCACATTTTACGAACAGTTTTTTTGTTAATTATTCAAACTCAAAGAAAAAAAATGTCCCCATCGTCCTCCAGATACATGCTTTGTGGGCAGTTTCCATGTGATCCACGGACAATTCATCGTACACCTATGTAACCGCCACAGCATAGGTACGAGCAGCTTAGTCTGCAGAATGGAATGCCTGCATGCAACTAATTATTTTAGAAATTCACGGAAGAGACGAGCATTAACACTCAGTGGGTGGTGAATGCGAGCTTTGCTGGCTGAAAGGCACGCGCGTATTTGTGTATAATCCGTTATAATTTTTGTGCATACGCTATCTGATCCCTCAAAGCATTTCATCGGCAGCGTAGATGCGTGAATGAAATTAAATGACAAGGAAAATGTTGTTCCGGAACATAGAAATGCAGGAAAATGGAGAAACGAGTCATAATGTCAAAGCGTATGGAAATAAGCTGATAATATAATTGGAACGTCAATGCAGAAATGTGTGATGGATATTCAATTTTCCATGAACTTTGTTATGTTCTGACGTTTCATATGGAAAATGAAAACAAAAAATCGTCGATTCGCGTGTAATTAACAATTAAATTTGATTAAAAAAAACTGCTCTTCCAAAATAATCCAATCATCCGTAAGCCATCGGCGTCTTGGTGTTTAAATAATCGAAGCAATGGACCATCAGCCGCACAATAATCAATTTCAACCTTTGAAGGGCTGAGAGATTCGATTCAGCGAGCTAGTAAAAAAATGTGAAATTTCGATTACAGGCAACAAAGAGTTGTGAGGCGAAAGAGCTTTTCTACGGATCCACTCGAGGGAATGGGGTGACCTGTTGTTATATAGAAACACCATTCGAGGTAGGCATACGTGCCAGGCAAATGGGAATACCATTGAGTTTGGTATAAAAATACCAAGAGACAAAAAAAAACTTGGTAGAATGGGAAACGAAGAGAAAGAGGGGACGAGAGAGAGAGAGAGAGAGAAAGAGGAAAAAAATAATTTTGAAAACCGCGAACACGCGACGGTATCTGCAAAGAACCACGCGTACTATGTCACAGTGTTGAGTTAGAGGATGTTGGAGAGGCAGGAGTGGAGAGAGGTTGCTGTATAACGCGCTGTATATATATGTATCTATTCGCTGGGCGAGAAAGGGGTTGACGTGGGGTGCCAACGGGTCGAGTTCGGTCGGGGGGTTAACGGGAAGCTTGGCGAATAGTGGTGGTAGGAAAAAGGGAGAAGGAAGAAGGCCAGGGGGATGTTAAACACAACATTTTTCAGCAGATAAGTCACGTATGTTTAATTATGTATATTACTGCCTGCGGGGCTCGAATAGCAGAATTTCGTGTGGGTGTTTGTACATGCCCGCCATGCTCTAATACACATCGATGTCGCACTCTCCCCTCCCAGTGGCTCGGTTCTCCGTAGTTTGTCCTGGACGAGGCGGACAGAACCGACAGCACGCGCCACGTGAATAGACAAGGAGACAAAGGAGGAAGAGAGGGGAGAAGATAAAAGTATGAGCTGAAAAAAACGTAGTGGAACGAGAGAGAGCGAGTGAGGGGAGCAAAGGAGACGAGCAAGCGGAGAGCTTCGCTGGGTCGCCGCAATATTTTATTTTAATTATTAATTCCCGGTGTGCGTGGCCCATAGCAATTAGGCTCCGCAGTCCAGGAATGCCGAATTCCATGTGGCCCGGCCACGGTACGTTGGTACGAGTATTGCGACAAAGAGAGGGAAAGAGAGAGACAGAGAGAGTGCTCCACTGGACAGTAGAAATAGCGTTGCACACGAGTCCCTCTGTTTCTGGCCCCAGTATATTAGTGTTGATGGTGGTTTGGCGGTGGTGTGGTTTAGCAGCTAGCTTCCCTCTGCCGTGAAATTGCCGGAACATTTCCCGCTTCCTCGCAATATAGACCACGCTTGCCTGGCCTCCGACTGAACTGAGCCCCCACGGCGACCATATATATATATACCTATACGTATCCTTAAGAGTATATACACGTATATTTCACCAACAGCACCAACGCTCCCCTGATGTCCACTCCGGTTTGCATCACTACAGCAATTCTATTATATACGTAGAGATAATATTTATTTCGCGCACACTCACACACCATCCAATCTGATACGATAACAATATCAATATGACAAAGATTTTTCTCAGCGAGTAAAGTTATGGATCGTGTATGGGATAGACGATCGAGAATAGTAAAAAAAAACTCAAAACTCTCACTCGAACAGAATGTTCTTCTAGAGAACAGGAAAGATCGAATAATTTTCTCTGGTCTCTCTGTTCATCGTTGTGCGATTGGCAATTGAGTCTGTCATCAATAAATTGAGTGACAGTCGTCTAGATTGAAGTTTAGAGCCCAAACTTTGATTGCACGTCATTTTACCACGCGAAAGTCATACCAATCGCGAGCCTCTTGTCATAAAACATTGCGACTTGATCCTAGAGAGGCAAAAGTACGAGAAGGGCTATACCGAGAGATCCGAAGGTTTCCGTGTGTGGATAAAGTGCGCTGCTGACATAGTGGTATGCTCGAGGAGAAGAGAAAAAGGAGGATAAACAGAGAGATACAGTGAAGAAAAAAATGTATAGCATAAGCGAATATTGCTGGTGGAGGTATTATAATGACTGTGTGTGCTTCGTGTGCACTTCGTCGAGGGGGTTAGAATTTAAGAAGGGTGAGAATAAAGAGTAAGAAGAGAGAGCGAGTGTCTGAGGGGAGGAGAGGCCAGTAGCTCGTTGTTACCGCTCCGCTTTTAATAATTAATATCATTATACATGCTCAAACGGTCAGAAAAGCAAAGTGCGAGCTCGCCATGGTATAATTATGACGAGAGAGAAAGGAAGAAAAAATAAAAAGAAAAGTGAATAAAAAAGAGAAAGAGAGAGAGAGAGAGAGAGAGAGCAGGGGAGGAAAGGAGCAAAAGAATAGAGCGGCTGTTGTACCGTGTGTATATGTGTTATCTTGGTTCGCCGCCTGTTTATGACTGTTTAGCCGAGGCCGTCATGAAGCCCGAGAGGTAGCACCGCTAAAGCTCCGCGGAGAACCGAGGGATAAGCTCAGCGCGAAGCTGCAACGTTAGGCATGTGTATCCACACATACACGCATCTCTTAGCTCCAGGGAGACTTTGTGTTGTTGCCACCTACTATAGACAATATATATATACTCACATGCTCTACCTTATGGCATTCGCCCTGCACACTATCACCGCAGCATCCCTCCCTCGCACACCTCTTTTCGTGGAATCCACGATCGTGAGCGTTCTCACTCTGCCAAGAGGAAGAAATAACATAAAACACCTCATAAAAACGTACTTCTTCCCTCGCGAAGCGACGCCTTTTGGTGTGGTAGAATAAAACCGGGGCAAAAAGGAACACTGGCAATGCTATATGAGTCCGACCACATACTATGCTACGGATTAAAGGCACACGTTGCAAGCGAAACAACTCCCCTAACCTCCCTTCTCTCTCTCTCTCTTTCTCCCTCTATTCACCGATGCTCGACACCCCTTAAACCACTCTCACACTTCAGAAACTCTTGCCCATAGCTAATGTATTTATATACATACGGATTGTCCGTCATTAATGCCACAAAAGCGTTTTACACAATGAGGAATTTTTTCCCTTCAATATTGATCAGCCTCAATTTTTATTTTTTTTTTATTTTTTTTTATGGACATATAAGAAAAACTGAGGGAAACGTCGGCTGAGGGATAAAGCTTTGGAGGAAAGTACATTTATCTAGAAAAAACTCTTGTAACACTTAACGATTTTGGTGACTTTTTTTCTTTCTAATTTTCGATGGAATTAAAAAGAATTGGAATTTCATGACTTTCCAGGATTTATCGAGAATTTCAAATAGTTTGGGAACTGCGTTTTTCTTTTGTTGAATGATTATGTCAATTTTATAATCGACGGAAAGTTTTATTTTCGATTTTGATTATCGTGCGTCGTTTTTGGGATAAAATCCATCGTGATGATGAAGTAAACATTTTTTTTTTTCGAACCATTACGAAGATGACGCTGGTGAAAATAGGATCGAACGTAAATTTTCATAGTATCGAGGCTCTTTAAACATTAAAAGCAATCTTCTCAGATGAGCCGGCCATAGCTATATAAGTAACTAAGCGGACGCTGCGAACGAGTAAGAGGGCTGGAAAGCTGGGTGCAAAGGAGCGAGGGCGACGAGATGTAGAATACATAGACAATAAGGGACGAGAGCTCGAAGGGTAGAACAGAATATTGTCCATAGGAAGGTAAAAGGGGCGCGGTGTATCCGCCAACCGCGCTTCTTATCCTCGCGCCCTCTCGTTTAGCCCCTGATGGATTAAATCTTTGATGTCATGCGCCAAGCAGGTCAAACTTGCCGATCTCTTCGGAGCTTCAAGAGAGAGCCATTAAATAACCGACCCTGAAGAGCAATCGAGAGCACAAAAATTCTCCAGAGAATTCACTTTTATTTTTTACTCCTTACTTTCATTTCCTACGTATCTCTCGCTCCCGAAGATAAACAATTTCGTTATCACAACATTTATCTAACACGGGAATATACACAACGAGCCAAACGCAGGATAAAAAGAACACTCATCGTTTGTTCGAGGCATGAATAAAATAATAATGCGAAAGAGGGCGATCGAATAAGGGTAGCAAAATGTAATAATCACGACAATCACCACTGAACAAATTACCGACCTTGTATATATACAACAATCGATTATGTACTTTTATCGGAGTCGGTGGTTCAGCGTTAACTGTAGCCCATGAGGAGCCTCGAGAGAGCAAACGAACGACATTGTTTAGCTTGGGAATGTTGAGTAAATATTCAAAATTCAACATGTAGAACATTTTGTTCATAGATACAAAAGTATCTAACAATATAATTCTTATTAAATATCTACTCATCATTATTTTTAATTACTTCCCGACTTATGTAATATAACGATAATAAATGCGTGACGACAGACTTTCGTATAAAGTACGTCAATAAATTAGCCACCCCTGCTGTTTCTTCCTGAATTACTATAATTTCTAGCCAGCAATCAAAATACTGCTCGCTGGGGGAAAAAATAACCACAGCGAAGGGCGACGTGGCAACTCGAAATTATAATGGAGAACACGATACGAATGCGTGATCAATCATCCTACTAAAATGGCCATATCGCAGCTCACCAACGGACTAGCCTTAATTATATAAACGAGTTTATTATTTGTACCAAATGTTAGAGTATCGTATTCAGCTTCTAAATCCCAGCTATCTCCCTTAGTCTGCATGGCCCTTTCCATTCCACACACGATCGAAATTTCTGAATCTAAAACAAAAGCATTTTTTACTCTGTCTATCTGTACGTTTCACTGCTTCCAATCGAAAAACTCACGATGCACGAGCTTCCACACAATTCAATGGCAACGAATTTTCAGTGACGTATCCAATTTTTTACAACGCACAACATATCGAGATAAGAAATTTTTTTCAAGCTTGCACATAGTCTATTATTTCGCATAATACTTTTTCATGTTTCGTAACATTTGTCGAGATTTACAGAATTTTATAAAACTCTCGGAGCAGTCGTTGAATTTTTGTAGGAAACATTCCATCGCACGTTATTATGTTTTCCAACTAATTTGATGCAGATTGCCACGTTTACGTCGATGCATAATATACAAAAACGTATGTTTATAGGCAGCGTTTTATTTTTTGACATAAATAGATGTTTTACAAAAAGTGGGAAACGCGGTTATACGCGGTACCGCTCTCGCGTTGTTGGGTTACGAGCAGTGATTTCAACGTGGGGTATTTGCCGTGAAGCTCTCGTTTGCTCGGTGCTCTTGTTACATAAATAGGGAAAAGCTATAAAGGATACGGGATTGAAGCTTCGCAAAGCTCGATACTTATAGGCAACTTTTCGCACACGCTCGCGCATAAAGCACTCATAATAATATATCGCCCGAGCATTGCTTTCGAGAATTATTGAAGGGTGTTTGAGCACTAGCCATGCAGGAAAGCTTCCTCTCAGTTGCTCGGTGCGACGACTAAAAGTTCAGGAAAGGTCGGACGAGCTGCATGGAAAGCTTTCGTACGTGGGATAATGTCTTGCGTTTTGTGATAATGGATCGCAGAGATCAAAGTCATCAAAGTTTTTTACGACTTTGATAAATCTCCAAATTTCAAGGTGACTCTGTCGATTTTTTAATGAAATCGATAATCAAACGGAGGACACAGGCTCGTGATTGACTTTCCTCATTCGCCATTGGTTCCTGGTGCTCTAAATAGCTTCCAAGAGAGTCGACGAAACGCGTTATCAAGATGAAGCATTTTATTCACGGATTTGCAATAAAATCGAAATATCCGGAGGCAAGTACCAGTGTCCATTAAATAATACAGTCGACCGGTGTATGTGGCGATAGTTCACGAAATGTGGAAGTGTGTATTGAGATACAAAAGACAAAGAACGGAAGTGAAAGAGGAGCGAAGAGTCAGGAGGGTTGGAAGATTGAAGAGAGGGAAAAGCATCGTATGAAAGTCCGGAGAACGTAGCGAGTGAGCGAGAGAGAGAGAAAAAGGGAGAAAGCAAGAGAAACCAAGTTGAATATTTCACAACAAATTTCCGGCGGGTTGCGTCACTGAAACGGGTGTGGCTGGGTTTACGCTCACTCTCTCCCTTCGACTAGTTTGTCAGAAAGTGAAACAGGGACAGAAACAGATACAATCTATCGTTGAATTCGTAGCGACAGACTCCCGCGCTCCTGGATCCCCATTTTCGAAACTGGATTTTTCGAGGACTCTTCGCGCTGCATAATTTAAGAGGTGACAACAGCAAAACGTGCCACTTCCAATTCACCGCACGGTTGGGGGTGATGAGGTTTTTCCCCCACTTCACTTGACGCTCCAAGATTTTACGATGTGCAAAAAAAATGATGTGAAAAATATAAAAATTGAAGGGCAAGAACGGACGAGATTCAAACGCGACGATAAAAAAATTCTGTCATTCTTTTACACGATGTCCAGAGGATTTATGCCAAGAATTGCGCCGCCGTCACTCCGACATTCTTTCGACCTTCCTCATTACCATCTGACATTAGTCAATCGCCCCATAACCTTAAAGGGCCCCAAGCTCGTACAGAGTTTAAATACCAACGATACAAAATACACCCTTTTTACGAGAAACGTTTGAAGATTTTCTCATCCATTTTTTTACATCATTTCCAACATTTTTTTATTTTTATCCTCGTTCCTCGATGGTTATAGATTTTTACCATTTACTTGTAAACATTTCCGTACTTTTTCATCCCTCTCATTGGACCGAATCTGATTTCACAATGGCAAAAAGTTCCAATAATCAATATTTTCTCGATTCCTCTTCGTTACGATTTGCAGCTTTCAAAAAATTATGTTTCTTCGCCCAGCGTTTGTCGTTAAAAGTGACACGAGCGATCCTCGATAGTTTTTTTTTTCTAATGTACAACTATCACGAAACGACTTTATTTAGGGTTCTTTCAAAATGTTGTTTGAACGTTTTGGCAACAAAACTAATAGTTTTCTCTCATGAAGAAAAATTATCCGACGTTTTTAAAATTTGAGATATTTAATTTCCAATTTTTCAATTTTCCCATTTATATGTGTGAATTAAAGTCACGTTTCGTTAAAAAGTTGCAATAAAAAACAAAAAGAAACGCGACTTAAACTTCGAGCGTTTAGATGGAAAAAATAAAAAAAATGGAAAATCAAATATCGCGAATTCTAAACATCAGAAAAATTTTCTTCGTAGGAGCAGAGATCTGTCAGTTTTTGTTGCCAACAACGTTCGTCCACAATTTCAAAAGAAGCCTAAAAAGTCGTTTCTCGATAGTAAGTGTTCTATCGTGTTAATTTTTCTTGGCGAACCGTGGCGTATCTTGTTTTCATGAATACTTGGGACGATCTGTATAAAAAAGGTTGCTGGGAACTTACACGAACGTGTACTCATATTTTCTTGTTCTGTGTGTGAACGTAAACGGGCGGAGCGCTTGTGCAGCACGGGGATGGATGTGTAATGGGATAAAGTATGGGAGTACGCAGCAGAACGCAGTTCGCGGAGAATCGGTCAGGTAAGCGTTGTTCACCGAGTGTATAAAAAATACACATGCACATAAGCTCGAGGTTATTTTTCCACACCGACAGCGGGTTTTGAGTGTCGAGAGGGTTCGGCCGGTTCAACTGACTCGTGTAAATTGCAAACCCCCGTGGCGTTCATTCCCGGTGAGAGGAGTTGCCGCGTACGTACTTCCGAGCGGAGTCCAGAACAGAGCCGTATGCATTTTTCGTTATTTGTTCAACTCGATCGGTCCAGCCGTATTCGCACTGCAAATTTGTAGCGTATTCAGAACCGGAAACATACAAATAAAAGGCACCGAGCGGCACCGGCCGAACGTTCAATTTTAGAGATGAGTAGGACGGGAAGCCAGTCGAGTGATGAAGCAACGGAAAAACGCGACAAAAGATGACGAAACGAATCAAATTTTCATCCTTCTAATTTTTCTGTGCTGACAAATTTTATCGGAATCTCGAAAAAGTGTCAAGTCACTGGAGGGTCAAGAAAAATATTGGCTTGATCATTGTTTTTCAAACTTTTATGCTCTGTTATTGAGAAGCGGTCACCGAACCGAGTACGTGAACGCCAATTTCACACTCACAATCATTCGCTCAGAATTGTCTTTTCTATTTATTACTTTCCCAAAAATAACGACTAATCAATTAACAATTTAGACCAAAAAGCTGTTCGCGACGATAGAATGAAAATAAAACAGAATGGACAGTTTTTCTTGAAAAACAAAAGGAAATCGTTCGTCTAGAATCGAAATTCCGAGTGGAAAAGTGAGAGGGACAGAATGGGGGAAATTCGATGGCGTCGGATCTACGTCTGGCAATTTATGGACATGGTGCACTTTGCGGTGTGTCACGCCAACGGGCCTGCTACCATTGGCAGCTGGTAAATGGGATTTATGGACGCGTCCAGGAGGACACTCGTGCGCATCGAAGCGCTTGAGGTTTTACTTCTCTACTTTGTATATATATGTCAGTATATAAATATATTCAAATATATACATATATGTACACAGTACGTTAGCTTCAATGCCGCTTTGGCCGTTCGATGTACACGCACATCCGAACGCTATAACCGTCGGTACACCACACTCGATCCAGGGAACACACAGGGCCGCAAGCCGAGAGCAAATAAAGTGACTCGTCGTTTACAGTGTCACGATGCTTTTGGCATGACGTCACGAGCACTCGGTTCGTCTTGTGCGTATGTGTTTGTACGAAAGCGTTGAGCACCGAAACGCGCTTCCGGCAATCGCTCTGATGCTGCTGATGGTCATCGTGAGTTATTAGTCCCGAATGGCTCATTCGTGTGCTTTGATCTGTATGGTGAGCTATTCAGGTAAAGCAGACGCACGTAGACACTCGGGACGTTGTAATCCTCGCCTAGTTTTTCAAATTACCGCGAGGCGTAATTCGCTTTGATCGGTGCGTAGCGTAGTCATAGCAAAATCAACATAAAAAAAACTTGTTTTGTCTAGTTTTCAACGTGAACACCACGCGCATGAGTTCGGACCGTAACGTGATACGCCAGATGTCTTGAATGTTGTGATTCTTCCATAATCGCGACCGAAAAATGTTGGAGGCTTATGCAAGGCTCGAAAATAATGAAGCTCGATGACGTAACCTTCTCAATCGTGGTTAGCCGCGTAGGAGAGATCCTTCTTTGATGAGTCTGCAGAGTCGTAGCCTCGACCAGGTACCGCAGGAGCATCAACGACTCGAGGCACTTGGACGTAAACCGTGTGGCACAACGGTTATGTTTGATTTAGAGCGAGCTGTAGCCCCTGGTAATATCGTGACGGAGATTGGCCATGGGGCAACCAGAAAGGATCCCAGTTGCTCGCGAGGCCAGAGCCTCCGAACCCCTTCGCATAAATGACTAACAATTACCAGCCGAGAAATGGTACGCGTGCTAGTAGTGCGGCGCCGGAAGGCTCGGCACAGGCTGTACAGTTATTATTATATATATACGTATACATGTAAAGATATAGTTGTAAATACACATATATATCGTATAGTAGAAGTATACACAATACCAGTGGGCCGATACACAGGATAGTACAAACAAACCGGGGGTGTATTGCTTTTGGACTGAGGGAAAGCTCAGCGAGAGACAGAGCCGTACAGACCCAGGCACGCTCCAGGATACTTTACCGTTTCGGTACTATATACCTGAAACTCGTGTATTGCAAAGTAAAGTGAGCGAGAAAGAGAGATGAATGAGAGGGCGAGAGAGAGAGAGAGAGAGGGAGAGAGAGAGAGAGAGAGAGAGAGAGAGGGGGAGCCAAAAGTTTCGCATGTTGCTGTGGATAGGTCAGCCTGCCGGCTATAGTCCCAAGTAAAAACTCGTTAATTAATTAACCACTCTCCTGTGCTGCCCTCTCTCTTTCTCTCATCCTCCATCTTTCTTCACCTTCCTCTCTGCCCGAGCTTTGTGAGTAAACATCCGAGCACCGTGCACCAAGTCCGTCCACCCTGTGGACTTGCTCTCTGTATAACTAGAGAGTCAGAAGCGGACCGGTACAACATGGCAGACCATATACCTATGAATATATTCACCCCTCTATGGAGCTCAACATCAGAGTATACATAGGCTATACCCCATAAGAACCTTATGAAAAGTGAAATTAGAGCGTTCAGAGAGACTCGGAAAACGCACGAAGGTCCGAACGCAACTAGCAATCTTCCCTTCGGGCAATTCGTGGTAACGTAAGCCGACTGCTGCTGCTGCTGCTGCTGCTGCTGCTGCTTCAGGCCCTTCCTTGTACAATCTTCCGGTAGACACCTGTTTCTAACGGACCGAATCACTTTCCAGTATCTCCGTAATGTTGTTTCGAAGCGATACACCCTTTTGTGGGACTCTGCCCACGTTCATCGGTCTTCTCAGAAAGCTCTGAACACTCAGCTGCCACGTGCGATCCTGTGCCTAATACGAAGGGCAAAATCCGCTTCGATTCCTATTTTCAAAGACCTTGCCTCCTGGAGTAAAATCTAACTTGGTTAAAGACAAAGTCGAGCGTTGGTGCGAGACAGGAAGGTCCGTATAATAAGCTTTGGTTTCTTGTCCCTTAAAATATGCCTATGTATATACCGGTTTTGGAGAGCTTTGGGAAAGCAACCTCTCGGGCTGTAATACTCCTCAGCTCCGCACCATCTCGCATGTACATATTATGTTCTCTATAAGCAAAACATAGCCCGAGGTGGCTGCGCTCCGACTTTCCCGTTCTCTGCCGCTCGCGCGTGGCAACCTAGCGGACGATGGAAATAGTGGAACTTGCCGGGAGCATTTACAGAACACCGACGACTCTCACCCTCGCTTCGCTTTTCATCCCCCTGGGTGCACTGAGTAACAGGCAAAAGTATACTCTCGTCTTTCTCTATACCTTCTATGGATATACGAATGTGTCTAGTTTTGACTCAACGCTGTTATGCACAATTCGCGCAATGGCTTTCTCATACTCATGAAACTGGGCCCATCGCACTTTACTTATACTCGAGCTTTCTCTTCTCTC
>JBAJMU010000002.1:18934380-18987165 GCA_037952995.1 Hyposoter didymator
TCGCGCTCTCTCTCTCTCTCTCTCTCTCTCTCTCTCTCTCTCTGCCTTCTCTTTACCAAGTCTGCTTACTAACCTATGGCGTTTAGTATATAGCACATCTTTCGATTGTATCGCCCATGTGCGAGTACATCCAAACGCTACATAGACGAGGCAACCAACCAAGCAGCCATGCCGCCGGGCCTTCGTTGCGAGTACAACTTAAATCAGAAAGCGTTCATCTTCCATATGCATGTGGTGTGGGAGAATAGGCGCACTCCACAGCAGACTTCAGATAAAGGCTGTGGGAAGATGGATCGAGTTCACCTTTGCCCATGCATGGATGATGCATAATATTGAAACTGTTTGATGAAACTAAAGTGGTCCAGCATCTTCTCGAGAGAACGGACTTTGAATCCCTGTGTACCGGAGCTTTGGCTCCGTTCGGCAGACCTGGAATTACTCCACCGCCTGAAGAATCATGCGTTACCTGCGGGATCATATTCAATGATGCATGCAATTCAACCGTACTAGACATTCTAAACGCCGTGGAAAGTAATTTCTCTTGGGTAATACAAGTTCGGTACCTATGTTATGAAAAATACATGTGGGTCAAGGGAGAAAGAGAGGTGTGGGTCATTTTCGGTCAATGGTGTACACAAAGGGACAAATAAATAAGGCATCCGCGAGGAAATATCCACCACGGGGACATAAGACAATGGGATACTCGAGCATACAGCTTCGAAGTTAGTAACCCTTACACCGCTCTTCTACTTTGAGGATCTGCGATTTTCACCAACACCGGCCACTCTCTAAACGATTACCCTTGGGACGCTTTTCGAGAAACCGAGCGTGTAATTACCACGCCTCAGGTCAAATGCGATTCTCCAGACAACGCTAACTTCCTTCACGTGTTTAGGAAGCTCCTGCCTTTATCTTCGCTTCTCAAGCATAAATTGTCTTTTGTCTTTGACCCTACCTTCGCAAACCCGTTTTCGTTTGGTCCGTTCTGTCCATTTGCTTCCTCACTCACAATTAAATGACCACAGTTGTCATTCTCTCGAATCAACAATTAGTCCAAATGTTTGTTTATCGCTTTCAGGCCAATTTCAACACGTTCTCCACTGCCTAATAAGTATCCACCTAATTTATCGAGTTTAACGATCTCCAGGCACAGAAATTCCCATAGAAATGTTCTTTTCATTACAAAAAAATTTTTCCTACGTCCACCACATTTTCACGAGACGATCTATCGTCCGAGTAGCAATTAAAATAACAATTAAGACCAGACAAGGCTGCGGAAACATTTCATTCGAAAAACTGACTCTCCTCTATGGTGTTTGATGAATTTTGTTTCAGAATTATACGTTTTTAATGGTTGCCCCAACAAAATCATATGCAGCCCCTGCATATAATTCATATCGCACCGATAACCGATAATTATGTTTTTGCTTATGCAACATCACAATCGAATACTATTTTCATCGTTCGGGTTAACCACTCGCCTGTCGTTTTCATACAGTCTTGTATACACGACTGTGGTGTTGACGAGTTTTTGACCACAATGCAAGTACCATTGACCAGCCTTGTTTCAGATCCCAGAGCCAATATATTTATAGCTTACCGAGTCCACGCATCGAGTGTTTATCAATCGATTGATTAAATTACTTCACTATTCTCTTTCGCCCGTCGATGCGTCGAGCTCTTAACATGACGGCAAAATAGCGTATTAAAAAGCTTACTGTTCTCGAACGTAAGGTTGATGTAGGTTGATGATACATGGAAGAGCAGCGAACACAAACATTCACCCTCACGGTCTCTCACACTTTCCTTCGTTTTATTTTTTTGTCTTTCCTCTTCCTATAGATATTTTTCATTTTTTCTCCCATTCTCCTCTCTCTCTCTCTCTCTCTCTCTCTCTCTCTCTCTCTCTCTCTCTCTCTCTCTCTCTCTCTCTCTCTCTCTCTCTCTCTCTCTCTCTCTCTCTCTCTCTCTCTCTCTCTCTCTCTCTCTCTCTCTCTCTCTCTCTCTCTCTCTCTCTCTCTCTCTCTCTCTCTCTCTCTCTCTCTCTCTCTCTCTCTCTCTCTCTCTCTCTCTCTCTCTCTCTCTCTCTCTCTCTCTCTCTCTCTCTCTCTCTCTCTCTCTCTCTCTCTCTCTCTCTCTCTCTCTCTCTCTCTCTCTCTCTCTCTCTCTCTCTCTCTCTCTCTCTCTCTCTCTCTCTCTCTCTCTCTCTCTCTCTCTCTCTCTCTCTCTCTCTCTCTCTCTCTCTCTCTCTCTCTCTCTCTCTCTCTCTCTCTCTCTCTCTCTCTCTCTCTCTCTCTCTCTCTCTCTCTCTCTCTCTCTCTCTCTCTCTCTCTCTCTCTCTCTCTCTCTCTCTCTCTCTCTCTCTCTCTCTCTCTCTCTCTCTCTCTCTCTCTCTCTCTCTCTCTCTCTCTCTCTCTCTCTCTCTCTCTCTCTCTCTCTCTTCTCGTTCCATACTGTTCTCCGGTTCTTGCCTATTCAAGGTCTCCCGAAGACCATAACCTCGTGGACTTTTCATAGTTTTTACAGACTCTTCTCCTTCACCGTGTTTTTTTCTTTACACCCCTCAGTGTTGACCACACCTCTGTATCCAGTATCTCTTTTTTTTCTCACTCACACATTCCATACTCTTTTGTCACCCCTCGACCAGTCGTAAAGGGCGTGCAGCACTTTGCAAATTGTCACCGCGTCTCGACAAGTGCTTCTGCCTTCACGATCATTTTCTTTTTCTACTCAACTCCGTACACTCGTACGTCGGTCCTTCGGATTATGGATCATGTTCGTTCTTCAGGATCATTAAAAATGAAACTTGCTGTTGAACATATCGTCCAGAACCTCACATATTGCAGCTGACACTTTCATTCGTGTTTTTTTTTTCTCGAAGAAACATTCTTTTGCTGTGTTTTCAGTTTTCTTTCTATTCGCAACATTTTTCTCAATTCCACGTCATCGATTTCGATCGATCTCTGAAAATATTATCTCAAAGATAATCGACAACGATTTTTTAGAGAACGTTGCAGATTCAGGTATTTGTCAATCTTTTTTTTCTCTCAATCTTGACAAATTAGAGAACCTGGAGCTCTGCAGTTTTGACAGCAAGTCAAATTTTATACGAAACTATGTCGAGATGTTTTTTATTTTTTTTATTTTTTAATTCGTAAATGTCAGATTTTTTTCCCAAGGAACGGAAGAATTTGCAGGCGAACTCGCCAGGGGAATTCTACAGCGTTTCATCATATCTGAACGTAGTCAAAATAGACACAAATATGAAGAACGTAGAATTCCTCCGAAAGATTCGTACTGAGAGAGAATTTTGTGCTTGGACTTGTATTCGCGCTGCAGGAGAGTGCAGCCTCAAATACTCTTCTCGATTCCGGCAGCATTGTTCAGCTTCTTCCACCTTTTTCCGATTCCTCAGGCTCCCCAGAATGGTACGCGTCTCGGATGGTACAAAACCGCATGCTTCACATATTTTATGTTGTCTCCAGTCAATCGGACTATCTCTGGGAAGATGTTTTGGCGGTCGGATCGGTGGCACTTGGAGGAATAATATAAATTTGGAGGGAGAAAAATTTGTTGGATCCGTGTACAGAATGTGGGAAAAGTCTGAGCATGTGGCGAGGAACATGGCGTCTGTTATGGAGAGGGTAGCCAAGACATTTGATAATCTTATCGTCGATAGAAAAGAACAAGGGTGTATGCAAGCAGGTCTCTCCTCACCTGGGACACAAAGCAATAGCGTTCGGTGGCAGAGCAGATGCGCTCTCTCCTTACCTGTCCTTCGCAGTCTTTTTCTTCTTGCTTTGTATATTTTTACGATCTTCGGTGTTTTGCTGAGAAAAAGGGGTGGGGACTGAGGAGGGGGCTAAATATAACGCGCAACATAAATAGTGCAAGCGAGAGTGGAAACTAGAAAAATTCACCTGTAAGGGAAGAAGAGCGGGCGATTTCTCTTCCGGGATTAAAAAGCTCCTTAATTTCCCTGGTGAGGTGTGCACCAGAATTCTGCTCCCTCGTATACAGCAACTTGCGACTACCTCCTACCGCCAAGATTCTCCTTCCTATTTTTATATATTCCACACACCGCACATTCTTCGATAATAATACTACCCTTGAACCTTTTGCACTTGGGATACATCTCACCGTCCTGTCGCTTCTCGCTCTCGATGTACTACACACCGAGTATACATTCTGCTGCACTCTTGTCTCGAAAATCCCTGGAGAACCATTTTCTCTTAGAACCTCCGATGCGTACATACAGATATACTTAATGGATTATTCTACTTTCGCGAATGGTACACCATCCTCAGTGCCATTATTATGAAATTGGAGACTTTTCAATCGACCCCGAATGCCTTCAAGCTTTGCCGTCATAATATTCACCTCCCTCAGCCTGTTATTTTTTACAGGCATTTCTTATAATTACTTGCTGAAGTCTCGAACTTTTTTATTTTACGACAGTTTCCTAAATTTATTTGGAACGTCTGGATTCTTGGTTTTTAAAACAGAATTTCTTCGATCGAGGACTATCATCTTTTAACATTAGTCATCGGTTTTTATGGTGCAAACAGAGAAGCTCTGTCCTTCAACGATCCGGAAGATATTTGAAGGAGAAAGGTGGACCCTGTCGAAAAACTCTCGTACGATCGGCGAAGGGTTAATCCTAATTCTGCGTGAGTATCTATTTTTAAGTTACATCTGAGTAGAAGCTCGCGGAGCTTCATGAAGGCGAGTAGAAAGAGAGCGAGAGGAAAGTCGACACGGTGAGTCCGACAGCTCATTTCGTTTGACTGAGAAAATCCTTCACAGTGGAGAGAGCAGTGGCGTTTGAATTCCATTTCTATTACGTCGTCGCTACATTGCTAGCATGATGCTTGATGCTTTTCCGACAATTAAACAGAATTTCAGATCAGTAACGAAGGCAGGCACTAGTAGAGATCCCTCAAGCCCAGCGAGCTCAACGTCGAGCGTGCAAATCCTCTCTGACATGCTAATCGCCGAAACATTCGTTTCAAAGATCCCCGTAACACAAAACATCCGTGTTTTTTTTTTTTTTCAATAATTTATTTACACTTTCTGTCTCCGAGTCTCTCAAAAATTGCATCGAGTGGAAAATATTATTTTAAAAAATGGTAAATGAGCTAATTTGCTGTTTTTATTATTTCAAAGAAATCGCGCAAATTATCCCTTAAAGTTTATCCATTCTTCTTGCAACTTTGGCGCTCTCGAACGTCAGCATAAAAAATATAACGTTTTCTCACAAGCGTGAATAAAATGTTGAGACTTTTGCATCTCGGTATGGATTAATATAGGACAAATGACACTTCAGCGCCTGTTTAACACCGAGTGCCTGTTGGTAATCGTCGCCTCTCGAGGCCATTCCAGCAGCAATCTATTTACGCCAAGTCGTTTTGGGAATACTCTTAAAAGTTGAAATATGATCAACCTTCCAAGGAAGCGGAGTGTTGGCGGGGGGTATTAGAGAACTTATGCCTTTATGCTGAGAACTCTTGGGGACAGCATGTTCCCAGAGTGAGTGCAACGAGCTCGGCGGTTGTGAGGAAGAGAAGAATGGGAATTAAGACTTGAGAGTGTAGCGAAAGAGAGAGAGAGAGAAAGGGGGTAGGGAGAGAACGAAGCAAAGAGAAAGCTCTCGCAGAAGAGTAAGTAACACGGGGAGTAAAGGTCGTAGAGACGGAGCTCGACCCAGGGCATTCATGACGCCGCTACGCTCGACCTCCCTCCCTTGCTCTCTTCCTCTCCTCACTTCACCCCAGCAGTTAATTAATTAAGCACCCTGCGTAAACTAACAGTTTTAGAACAAGGGAGGAAGCGAGATGAAGAGAAAGTGAGAGAAAACGTACAGCGCAAACTTAATACGCGAGAAAACAGCTTTGGTTTCAACGAGCAGGAGTAACGAAGTCCCTTCCAACAAGCCAGACCGAACCCGGGCCACACGATGCAGATTACCCTCTGCATACTTTAAACCGTGGTGGTGAAACGAGGCCCCTCGGTACACTATTCGGGTTCATGCTATTCGTACCTAAGCCCCGTTGGATTCACCGTCGGTCCAGCTACGACTCAACGCATATGTCCTTTACGTTATATTCCCCTTTGCTCTTTTATTTCATCGCTCTCGCGGCCCTGAAACCATTCTTTCAGCGTTTTGCGCCAATTACATCACGACGGACCGGTAATTATCAATAAGAATAATATATACAGAAATGTGCGAAACAGTTACTTTCCTCCTGGTCTGTATACACGTTAGTTACATTTTCCAGCAACAATCAACTTCACCACGTTAACCGACGTGGATCGCTCCATTGAGGACGCAAACGAGGCGATCTTGGCCAGATTATCTGGCCCAACGCGCGACCAGGGACGGTTGAATTAATTATTTGAGTCAACCTCCTGCTGGCCAAACCGTCAACACACAAACGGGCACCGCCGCACACAAGGATACACACGAACGTGTCGGAGAATGACAAAAAGAGATCGACTACGTTGTTTTCTGCGGTAGGCTCGAATACGCCAAAAACACTAAGACGAGCTCTGCCCACAACCAGCCCCAGTGGAATCATGCCAACTATATTTTCATTCTGTATGTTGTTCTCAGCACTTAAGTGCGCATAATAAGAAGAAAAAATGGCCCTGCCGACATTCGCCCCAGTCCGGAACGGTAGCTCGAAGAGAAAAAAAAACATCAAGTTTTTAATTCGGCCTAACGTTCAGCTTGCCAGCCAGAATTTATGGACTTAGCTATGTGCAAATAGTATAGATGTAAAAGTGTATACTCCAAAACTACAACCACCAACTCAACCCCTAGATTCTGCTAGTACTGCTGCCACACTGTTTACGGTAGTTGGCCACAAGAATGTACACCACCCTCTTTTGCTACTGCGCTCGGGGTATTCTCCGGGTAACAGCAACAACGGCAGAGTAAACTATATAGCACGATACACCACCAGTAAAGGTGGCTCTCGGCTGTGCGAGCGTATACTCCAGTTCTCCGCAAACCCATCCAGACCTGACCTCATGCCGGCCCTTGTTTTTTCCTGGGAACGCACGAAAACGGTTTGGCCAACCAGCAGCTTTCATTACGCATGCCAAAGGCGCACAATTGCACCACTGAGTTATCTCTGTACCCGAATTTTTGGCGATCCGACACCGTCACTTCCAGCAAAGTGACCAGCAACGCTGCCACGTACGTGGTCATTGTTTTTTTTTTGTTTCATTCTTTCTGCCAGTCTATTCGCATGAACCACTGGAATATTCCAATTAATATGTTTATCAGCAGGACTTCGTTCACCGATGCAACGTTTCTTACCAAATAAAACATTCCACGACCCTTGACTATCTGCTGAAACCTTGGTCCTGAAAATCAACCAGGTCACGATTTTCCGATCTCAAATTTTGCAATACACTGTGAGGCTCAAGCATCGAAAAAGCGAGGAAAAAAAAACCAAGATGTACGGGGCTTCTTGCCGTTTTGAATTATTGAAAAGATCCTTTATACGGATCAATTATTCCGGGGCAGAAAATGGATCTCGAGCGCACGTAAGATCCGGTCGGTTGGGTGGAAAACGATTGCCCGGAAGGTCTTTTGAGAAGCGCAGAGCGAAAAACAGTTTAGGAAAGATACGGTGAGAATGTTTCAACCCTCGACGTTGGACGGAGAAGAGAAGATGCTGGTGATGCGATATGATGGGTACGTGGAATACAAATGAAAATGGCAGTGGTGCAGGTGCGCAGCCACGATAGAAAATGTAAACTCGTTGATGCACCAGCGGCCAAAAAGGTAACCGAGATATCGCATGTGAGAGCTTATTCGATCCAAGAGAAAGGCGGCTAAGGTTGAGTCATTGCTTCGCGCTGCGGTATGAGAGAAGGAAAAGAAGAATATGAAGCCAAAGCTTTCGAGAGTGTCGTCGGAAAATTGGAAGCACATCTTACTGCGGAAAACCGGACTAAACGCCGAGCTATAGAAAAAACATTAAAGTACAAACGAAATAACAACAAGAACTGATGGAGAAGGAACTGTAAAGATGATCGCGAGGGCCTGTGGTCTCTCACCAGCTTACCCATCGCTGAGGACCTACAAGCATTCTGATACGTCGCTAAAATATCATGGAATAAAAACAACAAGGAAGCTGGAGCCTCAGAGGATGCGGAGAAGGTATGTCGATGGGAAATTCACCGAAAGAAAAATACACGAAGCTCACGAATTGCTCATTCGACATTGGCATCATTGACAAAAGTGGGGCATAGTTTCCGGGGACATGGGAAATGTGGCACCGAAGGAGGGAGACAAAAAAGACTCGCTGGGTTCGCACAGAAATGGTCACGGGTGACTCGACAAAGTGTATACAATTTTCGTACGATGTTCTTATTTCCTAAACAAACACGTTGTTCGGAACGACTGTCGGCCAGCTCGATGCTCATCGCAAATACACGTGTACGCTCGCACGTACCTGTTCCCTACGTGTGTGGGTAATGTACTCACTCAAACGCATAGAAACGTTTATACTTGAAATTCTCTCTCCATCTCTCTTTTTCTACATTTTCCTTTTACTTTATTCATTTTATCTTGATTTTCTTTCTCGCATCGTTGCCCCATTCCGAGCGGGAGCATTCTGTATGGTCTCCCATGCCCACAAGGCGCTATCCTCGTCTCTTTTCCTCGCTCAGGTACACAAGTAATACCACAATAATATCCTCGCAAAACGTCTGCCTTATATTTATATACGTACAAAATAATATAGATAGAACGAACTATACCGAAGCGAAAAACTTTTCGATATTGGAATTCGAATGTGTATATCGTCGTCCAATAACGAATTGTCAACAGACAATACGGTGGATACAAGTGACGACGACGACGAGAACTACGTTTACCTGCGTTTGTTGCGACTGTAGACAAAATCGATCTCTTACCAGAATCCAATAGATACGATTCTCATTCCCTTTCAACCCTTCTGCTCGCACTCGTCGCAACAACTTCGTGGCTTACTTTCCAATTGAATATTATATTATGAACAGCTTTTATCCTTCAACTTCCAACATCTGGACTAAATTAAATACTTTCGAAAACAGACTATCGAACCGAAATAACTCTCGGAATCGAAATGTGTGTCTAGACGTGGCAAATCGTTTTATTTTACACGTCAAATGTCCCACGTGTTTTGGCAGAAAATGTGCAACTGCAACGTTGTATTTTTCAGATATTTTTATGTAAATATATTAAAAAAAAAAAAAAAACGATTGCACTCCGGTGATGATTATTTTAATGATTCATCAATGATGATCCTGTTAGGAATCAATAATATCGGTTCCAGTGGAATTCACGTATTTCACCAACCGTTGAGTTCTACTCAGCTTCGTGTAAAATGACTTTTTTTTTGTGCAATTTTCAATGGAAACATTGAAACCGTTAAATTGTAATTGTATTTGTTTGACTCGGTTAATGAAGCTAGAAATGTTCTCGAAACGCACGAGCAGATCGACGCAGGTAAAGTTGAACGTAAGGTTTGAATAATAACCTCTTGCTCATTGAAAACCCGACAATTGGGTTCGTTGTATGCTGAGTACACAACCAAATTATTTCCCCTGGAACAGCAGCGTGCGTGGAGGTCGCGAAACAACGGACGGGGTGTATAGTTGTAGAAAAAATCGCGAGTTCGAGTATTTCTGCGGGCTGTGCGTAGGAGGAGGGTGAAAAGCGGGTGCTCCACAGTTCTCTCAACACTCGACTGTGCTGGAGAGGAAAAAATGGTTAAACTAACCGTATACTGAACGAAGTACTCGACGCTTGAGGGCGTGGGCAATGAGTAAACAACGAGTTGCTCTTTTTACCTGGGAAC
Source organism: Hyposoter didymator (assembly GCA_037952995.1). NCBI lineage: Eukaryota > Metazoa > Arthropoda > Insecta > Hymenoptera > Ichneumonidae > Hyposoter > Hyposoter didymator. The sequence continues at coordinate 18,944,238 of JBAJMU010000002.1, forward strand.
ACCGGCTTACAATCGGTCTGGACTTGTATCCACATTGCGTACTATTTTTTTCTTTTTTTTGGGAATCTAGGAGAGCCCTGCGTCAGTGCGTTTGAACTGTGTACGGAATAACAAGAGTTTCTACGTGCGCATAGCTTTTTTCGAATCCACTATACTTTTCAATGGCCCCTTGAACGAATGGACTCGCGCAAATTCATTCGCAGTTGACGCGGCTCACTAAAATTCTAAAGCTCTTTTGATTCGTGCACCCAGCCATACAACGATGGCTTGCAAGTCCTGCTCTCGGTGACACGTTTCGAATCCCACACTTTTGGTTTTATTGTGCGAGAATCTTGAACTCGATCTTAAACTGTGAGTGAATACATTTTGGGAGACACTGGAGAGAATGGGGGAGCAGATTTTTAATGGGCACGATACAACATGAGGAGATTGTTGTGGTTTATTTTTTCGCGTCTCTCGTTCATCCAATCCTTGGCGTGGAAAGACATGGAGCTTCTGGATGAGAAGAAAAAAAACTGTTTCAGATTTCTGAGGATAAGTACGAGATGAAAAGTCTCTCAGGTGCATGGTCCTTTATTTTTGAGGGTGTCTCGCACCTCTGGAGAAAGGCGAATATGAACGTGCTCGAATAGCGAGGGGGTGGCTTGCCACGAACGAGTATGCCCCGGCGGTCGGATGGCAGCGAGAGAGCGAGAGAATGAGAATCCTCCCGTATTTTTCTCATCCTCCGCGAAACGAAGCGCACCAGGTGGCCTTCTGGGGTTGAAAGAACGTTGAAAAAGCGTGAAAAACAAAGAGAGGGAGAGAGAGAGAGAGAGAGAAGGGCAAAACTGAGTGCACCTGTGCTCTGTATCGTTGCGCCGAACGTTCTCCAAGTCGAGGGCTGAGAGACTAGCTCAGAGCATCAGATAACTCAGTGACTGCTTATGTATACTCGGCATGAGCATTGTGTGATATTGCCTTAAGACAAAACGAGAAAAAACCAAATAAGCAGAAGCAAAAAAAGGAAGTAGGAACGGAAGGCTCACGACTTTTGCGCGATATAGACCAGGTGACACGTAAACACCGTCTCCCCAACCGTCGGAACTTGAAAGAATGAGTTTAAGAGTCGAAGAGAGAAGTAGAAAGAAGTAGAAAGGCGTATAGAAAGAGCAAGAGACAGAACCAAGAGAAAGACCAGTGGTTGAACCTACGCAGAGATCAGAAATAAACCCCACTGCAGCGTGCCTGGTGGGCGCATTGCGCAAAAGTCTCCCCCGTCTACCGCAGGTCTGCTGCTCTCTCTTTCTCTCCCTCCCTCTCTATCTCAAACTATTTCTGCTCATCTTTCGCGAATCCTCACCCTTATTCACACCATTTTTTTTATTATTCGCGTGTCTCCCTACTCCCTGTTCAGAAGCCTCGATATCCAACGGGGTCTGCTACGAATACCCTTCTCCAAGTCTTTGTGACTTTTGTGAATGTGTATACGAGCCCCTATCTTTTTTTTGCGATAACGCAAACCACCTTGACGATCGTAGTGGCCCCCATTGCCTATTCAACTGCCATCGGCTCCTCTTTTTCTGCCTCTTCTCTCGTTCCATCGCACTTTGCTTGCTTCTCCGTCACTCATCAACTTTCACTATCCTCCGTCCTTTTTCCATCTCCGTCCATATTCTCCTCCATGTTTTATAGTCCACCAACTTTTTCTCCCATGTTTTTTCCTTCTTCTCCATCTCTCACTCCCCCCCAACCTTTTCACACCTAATTGGGCATTTTGTGCTGCACTGCCTGCGATATTATCATAGTAATAGCCATACGAGAGACAAGAGCACCACAAACCTCCACCACCACATATATAAGACCAGCCGAGCCTTTCCAAAGTGCAGGATTGCGCCTCTCACACAATAGTCCAATTTCAACGGCTCTTCGCCACTTCCGTTGGCTCCCGCTGCTGTTTCTCGCAATTATTTTTTTTCCTCCCTCTTGCCCCATATATTATGCGATGTGAATTCCCTTGACAGGTTCTTCAGATTTCCAATATTCTCTCCTCGACGCTGCGCTTTTCTGAAACACACGACCGATGCCTAAACTTGAAAAATTCATACAAAAATAAAAGCTCTTCCCAAGTATAGTGAATGGCACTGAGTTCTTACGAAACATTTGACAGTAACCACATTTTCATGAAGAATTAGAAAAAAAACAGCGCGTGTACCAGGAAAATGTGGTGCTCTCCGCGGACGTGTCCGTTCCTTTGCAATTTAGTTTATTTTTCTTCCGAGATTTCGAGGTCAATCTAGAGAAGCAGTTACGGGAGGTGTAGTTGTTTTTTTTTTGTTTTTTAATTATTCTAACATTTTGGAAAATTTGAAAAACATTGGAACCGAAAAAGATTATAAAGTTACTGGCACGAATTACTCCGACACTTTGGAAAATTTCAATAACACTCGAACCGAAAGATCTGAAGTTTTTGCAGCATCTCAAAGTTACTAGTACGAGTGAAGCAATATAATATTTTTCTTCTGGTAGTACGGATAATCTTGGGCAGTATAGGGGAGGAAAATAGCACGCGAGTAGAAACTACGATATGCCTTGGGAGAGTAAAAAATTTACCACCCAATAAAAGCAGAAGAAAAAGAAAGAGAGAGAGAGAGAGAGAGAGAGAGAGAGAGAGAGAGAGAGAGAGAGAGAGAGAGAGAGAGAGAGAGAGAGAGAGAGAGAGAGAGAGAGAGAGAGAGAGAGAGAGAGAGAGAGAGAGAGAGAGAGAGAGAGAGAGAGAGAGAGAGAGAGAGAGAGAGAGAGAGAGAGAGAGAGAGAGAGAGAGAGAGAGAGAGAGAGAGAGAGAGAGAGAGAGAGAGAGAGAGAGAGAGAGAGAGAGAGAGAGAGAGAGAGAGAGAGAGAGAGAGAGAGAGAGAGAGAGAGAGAGAGAGAGAGAGAGAGAGAGAGAGAGAGAGAGAGAGAGAGAGAGAGAGAGAGAGAGAGAGAGAGAGAGAGAGAGAGAGAGAGAGAGAGAGAGAGAGAGAGAGAGAGAGAGAGAGAGAGAGAGAGAGAGAGAGAGAGAGAGAGAGAGAGAGAGAGAGAGAGAGAGAGAGAGAGAGAGAGAGAGAGAGAGAGAGAGAGAGAGAGAGAGAGAGAGAGAGAGAGAGAGAGAGAGAGAGAGAGAGAGAGAGAGAGAGAGAGAGAGAGAGAGAGAGAGAGAGAGAGAGAGAGAGAGAGAGAGAGAGAGAGAGAGAGAGAGAGAGAGAGAGAGAGAGAGAGAGAGAGAGAGAGAGAGAGAGAGAGAGAGAGAGAGAGAGAGAGAGAGAGAGAGAGAGAGAGAGAGAGAGAGAGAGAGAGAGAGAGAGAGAGAGAGAGAGAGAGAGAGAGAGAGAGAGAGAGAGAGAGAGAGAGAGAGAGAGAGAGAGAGAGAGAGAGAGAGAGAGAGAGAGAGAGAGAGAGAGAGAGAGAGAGAGAGAGAGAGAGAGAGAGAGAGAGAGAGAGAGAAAGAGTTGTGAAGTTTGGGGAGAATGGTCCGAAATTTTCAAGAAACCTGGTGCGTTATAGGAGAATAGTGTGGTTACCAGGTGGTACAATCCCCATACGAATCTCTTGGTTAGACGTTTGACGTTCATCATCCCCGACCATGAGCCACGAGACTTTGCCACTCTCGTTGCTACTGCCGTTAGTTTCCAGAGTTTAGTCCTTCTCTGTTTGTACGTGTATATGTTCCTTGTATATAGTCTCATTGTTTCTCTTCAGCGTTGGAGAAAGACCGAGTGAGAAGTTGGAGAGGAGGAACGAAAATTTTCTCTCATCTTCGTCTCCGTTCCGTGTTCTCCAGTGGGGTTCGCTTGCGAGTACGAGAACTCATAATTCATCCGAAGTGTGTAAGCACGAGAGGAAGACCGAGAGGGGCGGTGGATACCTGCTTTTCCTCAAACACATAAAGCACCGTTATCCACTAAACTCGTAGCAGTGTAACGAAGCTCCTACGTTGGACCACCGCGTTGTCCATGAACAGGTTAAACTATATCTTTCTCGATGTTACTACCGAGCCGCGTATACACAAGTTGGACACGAACACCTTAAACGAACATGGAAATCTTGAGGAAGTAACTAGGCTCTGGGAATTAAGATTTCCTACTTTATCTCTCTTTTTGTTCTCCTTCTCCCTCTTCGATACGACGCAGATTCATAATTCGTATTAACTTGTTTGTCTCAACTTTAAACCGTTCCTTTCGTTAGATGGAAGGAGTGGAAGAGTGAAAAGGGACGGAGAATGGAGCGAACCGACATTTGCTTGACTCATTTTTCAGTTCTTTCACGCTCTTCGCCCGTTGAGAAGACCTCGGAATCGTGTTTTTCCAACCCCCTCACCCCCTTCGAAGCCACCTGTTCTGAACACGGAATACGAAGTCCTTGGTTGAAATGAAACAGACAGAGTTACAGAAGAGGAATAGAGCGAGAGAGGGCGAGGGAAATGAAGAAAACGTCGACGGAGCCGTTGAGGAGGCGACGAGGCACACTTCCGTGGTTTCAAATTCTTCCCCAGGCCGAACTAACTTTCCAGTCTTTAACCATTCTCATTTAACCCCTTGACTTATCGTCTTTGAGCATTATTAGCCCTCTCCTTCTTCTTCTTCTTCTTCTTCCCTGAAACATTCTCTCGCACCATCTCGTTCTACTTTTGTTCTACCGGCTCGTTCTACTTACTCGTGCCAACGAGAACTACGAGCTTTTGCCCTTTTCTATCTCAGACCACCTCCCAGACCAAACTTCCACTCCTCCCTTCTCGCACAGTTATACAATTATATCCACGGAGCACAAAGAGAAAACCGAGAAAATTCTCCAACAAACGAGTCCTGCTTCTTAAGAATCCAAGAATGCAGAACTCTATCGAGCTAACTCCGATTCTTGGACTCTCTCGCCTTCTCATCGCCTTACTTCTTTTCAATCCATAGAAACATTCATCCGATTACAAATTGTTCAATATTTCGGCTCTGCAGAATCCTTTCCGTATCAGCAATGTTTCATGAGTAAGAAAAATAAAATTTGTAGCTGAAAATAAAAAACACGCAAAAAACTCATCCTGTGACGATTTTTCAGTTTGAATTTTCCCAAAATTGATTTATAGACATCCCGAGCACGAACGAATCAAGTTTGAGTCAAAGGATTCGAATAACTCAAGAAATTTGTGACAAAAATCCCCCTTTTGCTATGCTTTGCAAAAATGTTGAGCGGTTTTGGATCTGCTATTGCATATGCAATCATAATCCTAATCCATGCACAAACTTTGCATCAGTCCCGGCTGCACTTGCAATAAAAGTTTCCTCGATAATATTCAGTGATCGTTTGTTATGAACTTGCGATCTCGATATTTCCTATAACTCGTCCAACTTTGAACTCTCATCGTCTTATGCTATAAATATGGACGCGTAAATATATTCGAAGGTGGAGTGAAAGGCTCGTTGAGAGTGGAAATAAGGTACAGAAAGAGGCAGATCGAGTGCGGTTGGCGGTATATACGCGTATAGTGAGAAACTTAATGACCAGTAGCAAGGGCGAGTGGGAGTGCGAATAGCTCGGTTGAAACTTCTCGAGATATCACTCGGTCGGTTCCTAAACCAAGTGGGGGCCGTATACGCGAGTGACGGTATTCGCGAACCGTTGGGGGCTCTCCGAGTAATATCAGGTAGAGACTGGCGTAGCAATTTCATTACCGTAACCACTGGGTACCCAGCAGGCATTCGTGTGCAACCGACAATGCCTGCACGTTTATGGGGGGACAGCCTATACGCTAGATTGCACTTCTACCCTCCCGTTAATCTATATATCTGTATGTGCATGTATGTATATATGTCCTATCAAATATATGTATAGATAAGACCGAGTGTATTTGCGTGCACGCTCGATGCATCCAGTCGAAATAGACGACCAACATTGGTGGAGAGCAACCCTCGTTCTTTCTCTTCCTGCCATACTCTCTGTACTGGAGCGTCCCGTTAATTCACTCGCGCCACCCTCCCAAACCCCCTAACCTCTTCCTCCCCTTCCTGACGTTGTTAAACCTCCGTGGCAGCGGGGAAATGAATGAAGGAACGAACGAATTATGTCAAGACTCTCTGACCTGGATAAGGACTTTGCTCAGTCTCGCGGTTGACGCAGTAAAACTGGCCGCAAGTGATGCATCCAGCCATCTTTCAATGACATCGTACACTCTTTCGGACGTTGCACTTTTCAGGTCATGTCCATTAGGTCAATTGAATGAATCGGGGCAATTCTGTACGTAAATGTTTTCTAGTCTCTACGTCTCAATTGACGATGAGAGTTTACGTGAAATTTGTAAAAAACAGTATTGCTGCGTTACGTCCCATGCACAACGTCATGAAATTATTTTGGAGCATTTATTGATCCAGCCTCGAACTTAATCACCGGACGTAAAATTTTATTTCTCGTATCCCTTGATCGGTCCAGCACGCGTGAAAGAAAATGGACGAAAAAACGATTCACTAAAACATCCTCATACGTATGCCAGGGGTCGAAATAGAAGCTGCTGGATAAATGAGAAATAGAGATGCGCCAGGGGAGTTGGGGGAAGACGAAAGTAGTATCTAGGGGAAATTGTACGAACCGTGGGAGAAAGACGTTGTTGAAGGGAAAATACCGCAAGGAGGAACATGAACACGTCTGGAATACTTGGCGAAACGACCTTGCAAGGATGTGAAACTGCGACGTGAAATAAAGACGAATTAGAGGAAAAGAGGAGCAGGAAAAAGTACATGCAGAAAGTACCCTTCTTGCTGCGAGCTTAGGAGGTTAATGAATGAAAGAAAAGTGTAGGACCTTAATTAGGTTGCTTCCTTGCTTCGTGAATTTTGTCTTGCTCCGTCGTTGCCGCGACAAGTATCACCGTTCATAAATCCTCCTATGGGACTTTCTCTTCCTCTCCCTCATCTGCTGTCTCTCTCTCCCTATCTCCTTGATCTCCCAATCCTCGCCCTTCCATCCCTCAACACGATGTTCCGTATTCATCTTGTCAGTACGCCATGCCTTCTACTTTCTATAGCCCCGAGCAATGTGTTATGTTGTTTTCCTTTCGAGGGCGTACGAGAGATAACCGAACAAGCAAGCACAAACCCTCTGCTATGAGACTAAGCGCTTTGCCCCATCATCGCCTAATAAGACTCTCCGGGCCCTCACTCTACGATTCCCTTTTCCTCGTACTGCATTTTCTATCTTATTCCCTTTCCTTTTCTTTCCTCTCTCCTCCACCTTTATTCTTTTATCTTTCCTCCTTCTCCTCCCTTATTTAGCGAAACTTTTTTGTTGTTCCTTCATGTGGATATCAGCAAATTACCTAACACCGGCAATGGCAATTGCCCGACGCCCACCGCCCTTCATCTCGCTTCGCTTGCCACTCTCTTTTTTATCCTATCCCTTGTACATGTACACTCTTTGACCCTAGATTATGCCACATTTGCTGCTACAGCTTTTTTCGCTCACTAACACAACACTATTCCTTTTTTTTACCCTCCCATTCTCTCTCCTGCTCCTTCGTCAGGAAAATGCTACATAAGAAAAAGCTCAAATGAAATGTACAGAAACAAACACAATTGAGATAAGGTCCTCGGAAAAGTATAGTTGAGTCATTTCGTATCAACCGGGAATGACAAAGGAAACACGAAAGAACGAAATTTCCTTTTTTCTTCTGTAGAGCTCGTAATCAATCGACGAAGTCAATCGACACGAAAAATTGCCTTGATACTCGAAATTCAATAAATAATTAATAGAGCAAATAATTTTCATTGAATCTCAACGTTGCAAGCTTGAGAGTCATCGTGAATTAACGTTTAAAACCGTGTTTTTCGTCGTTACCGTTTTCTCGAAGGATTTGCAATGCCATTAGATTTTTTCTCCGATCCCTTAGGCATTTGAAGTTGGTTTTTGTTTAGTGTATCAGAATAATGAAGGCTGCGACATGAATTCTGATGACGATACGAATGTGAATACACCGTAGGGACGCTTGTGGTTTGAGTTATGCCACAAAGGCATATCTCGACGTAACGAATCATGGAGTACGAGGCGGAAACACGGTGGGCGTACAAGAGGGATGAGACGTTGGTATCAAGCTCGCATCATATCGCGTCCTACCGTGGTTTCGTGTTCTTAGCTGCTGCGGTTATGCCGTCTTAAACGGAGGGCGAGAAGGGGAAAGGTTGTGTTATGGGATGGAGGTAGAAACGCGAGAGGATTTGGGACGACCTGTCAGGTTGTCCTCCTTTCGGAGGCCATGATCCTTGCTCACGAGGTTTCGCCCCCCGGCCTCAAACTTTCAAAACTCGAGCTGATCTCTCAAGCTTGCAATAATACCAAAGCGCTGTTCTAAACGACAAAAGCACACGCGGGCTCGCGTTTCTATACAATCTCGAGTTATAACTTTTCTCCAACCACGACGAAAAATAGTTGTTACTCTTGTTACTCTTCGTTTCGATCTCCCGCGTTGGAAAAGTGAAACATCAACTCTCTCGAGTAATGTATCCCCGAGGCACGTTACGGATATTATTCCTTGTCTCAGTTCCACGATTTGTTTCGCCTTACGTTCATAGTTCTGATGCGAGCATAAAATAATTTTTCGAAATATTCCAAAGTATAGGTTGTAGAGAAACCATGCACGGCCACGGGGTGAACGAGAGATAAAGAAAACAGAGTAACGTAGATAACAAAAAAAAGACAGCGAACTTTAACCGTTTAAATAGAAAACGTCGTTTCTTTGGGGCAAACAAGCCTCCGGCGATTAATAACATTTATAATGAACTCGACAGGTCTTCTGGAATAATTTGAGAGAATCATGGTTAGCTACGTGAACGAGGACGTAGGTAGGGGGAGCAAGAGAGAAAGAGAGAGAAAAGCAGAAGAAAGAGACACACTACTTCATCACGAAGAAAACACAGAAAAAAAAACTGAAGTACGATGAATAAATTCTCGTTGCGATAACCACACTGAAAGCTCATATATAGACATAGCATTTTGCGAAGGAGTTGTATGAGAAGACCAAGCGACAAACCGGCAAGATGAGCATGAAGGAGGAGAGAAAAGAACAGAAAGAGAGAGAGAGAGAGAGAGAGAGAGAGAGAGAGAAAGGAAGAGTGGAGAAACTCAGGCCTTTCTGCACCCTCGTCGTCTCTCGCGTCATGAGTCCGGAAAATAGGTAGTAAGCTCGTGTAACGTCGAGGCTGTTTATCTTACAAATTCAATTTCGAGACAGCTGCCACAACGTGCGGCTTTCGACCCGTCTTTCGTGTATATAAGTATAGATGGGCTGCAACAGCTAGAAGCAGCCGAGAGATAGAGATACACAGAGAAAAGCGTCTCGCAGAAAGACACCATGTATTTTCGTAAGAGCATATCGTATCCGCATACGAGGAACCGTGGATTTCGTTGGGTCACCCCTCTAGCAACCGTATTCCATGCAAGTTTATTGTATAATTAAAATTAGCCCCTTTTCCACCCAATCTGCATATACTCCGATCCGCAAATAACTGCGAATGTATTTTGTTTTATCAGAGAAACGATTTCTGTATCCAATTCATTCCAGAATCACGTTTTTCGAGAAATATCAAAGCTCGGACCATGACTGCCCAATATTTTTATCTTCCCTACACCCTACCCCGTGCTTTTTCGATTTCTGCTGCCGTGCTGCTCGAATTATATTGCACCTATATACCCGAGCACGAAACTTCGCCATTCATCAGAGAAAAAGAAGGGGAACTGTAACGATGTATTGCTCGTTCTTGCCGCAGCCTTTCTACAAGTTTTTTTTCTCACCTCCATATCAGTGCCCTTGCCTTGCCCCGTCGCTGCGGATGGCCAACAATTTCGAGCAAATTCGGACCAGGATTCGATTTATTGTAGGATTTCAGCGGTACTCTGAAGAGACGACAACAAATAAAAAAGTTTTCTGTGCCTTGACAAATTTAAAGAGAGTGAATTTTTCAATCCAATTGAATGAACATCGCCAAGATCTTTCTCAACAGTAATAACGGGGGAGGCTGCGGTAACAAAAATAAATTTAACCAAAGTGCAGTAGATTCAACAGTTCCGCGTCGTTTATTTGCTAATAAAACAAAAAGAAAACATTGTTGACCACTTCCCAAAGGACAAGGGTGCCGAATGAATGTTTACGGAGAGAGCTAGAGACATATGGTGGAAGCAGCGAAAGCTGTGAACAGGGGAAACAAACCCACATGGGTAATTGGATTGAGCGCACGATCTGGTGGGCGATGTTGGCATAAAATGGGGAGTGATGCGTGAATTATTGACTGTTTCCTATTTCGCTAAAGCTCAGTGCTAGATCTCTTTTCATCCTCTTTCTCTCTCTATTTCTCCCCACTTTCTTTCCCCAACATCCAGAAGCCCATAAGTGGATATCTTTCATCACGTGAATACGAGAATAAACTGAGTTCAGGGAGATAAAAACCGAGCGAGACAAAAGAATAGAAACGGGATGAGAGTGGATATGCGTAGGAGATTACATGTGAGCACGCACATCTCGCATGCTACAGTAAAATACCGAGCTTCCGGCTCAAGAGCATACGTGCCTTTACAAGCATAATATTTCATTAATGGCAATTCCCTTAGCCCTCAAGCAATAAATACGTCGATAATCTCTTCTTTTCCACCAGTTTGGAGAGATATCGTGGTGGCAATACAGGGCACAGGATGTGACCTGTGATTTCGATGCCAGGCATGGGCGAGAATATAAGAAACTGGAAGAACTGCTGAGTGAAAAGAATGGCAAAGTTAATTTAAATTTGCAGCATGTTTGTCACTGTCCTCGACGTGAATTTTTGAACGTTCGAACTTGTTATCCGAGGTTGTAATTTTAAGGGTTTTTCTTGTCTCTCGGAGAGGAACTCGCGCTGCTCTAATGTTTCGTCTCGTCGACATGTTGAGACGAAAGGAGGAGCAAGACTCGTAATGCGAGTCTTGTTCGTAGATATATAGACGTAGAGAAAAGAAAATATTAGATGCGAGATCGAGGAAAAGCGAGGGAGAAACGAGATGTCGACGGACACGAAGAGATACGAGAAAGCGAGTAAGCCACCGGGAAAATTTCAACCTCTTAATTAGCTGCAATTATACCGCAACATAGCAATGTCAAGCCAACAGCCTCAGGCTCATCCACCGTGCCCTTCTGCCCTTTTATCCACAAGTTATCTATATATATTTACACAAAAGGTTTTCGCTGGTTTTCTAGAATGAGAAAGGCGTGTAAAGGAGAATGGAGTGTGCGAGGGACGAGAGCGAGAAAGAAAGAGAGAGTGGAAGAGTAAGTAAGTTCTCTTGTGTCATTAAAGAGACGTCACGATCGAGCTCTGCAGGAATATTTACACCTTTTGTCTTTTATAAATTCTTCTTCGTATCTCCCAGGTGACCAGTCTCGATGTATCCGTCTCATGGGAGCAGAGCTCATTGACGACAAGATTGTCAACACTAATAAGCGGAAAATGAAAATCTTGGATGCGTGCTCTCGGATATATTCTCGTCGTTTACGTCGCACGTATGAGCTCGCCTTCGAAAAATATATCAGCCGCCTCTGTTGACTCGTGATCTCCCGATTCTCTTCTGCTTCTTTCATGCAACCTCCCGCGTCATCACTTTCCCTCAAAATTACAATTTAGCAACGAGTGCCGAAGGGGATAAGAACAAAAGTTCGCAACTGCCTATAGAAAACGAGATTTTTTCATTAAAACGATATTATAACGGGAATGGGTTTTGAAAAATATTCATCATCTTGAACTCGTCCTTTCGGAACAACTTTACCAGCGCTTCGTTCGAGTTATCCGAAATGCGGCGTTTAATTCGTTGAGCGTAAGATTCATCTACGGAAAGCAGAAGCGAGTCCTCCGAGAACAGCAGCAGGGTGAATATGCAAGGAGTGCATGAATATATAGGAGCGTATAAGCTCCCGAGCTTTCCTTGAAGAAAGGGAGTGAAAAGGATGTCGGAGACTCACAGGCGTTAGGGATTATAAACTCGACGAACCTAGCACTTACTTTACTCGCGGTTGCATTATTCGTAACTATGAGATCTCTCGCTACGAAGAACTCTATTCTGCATATATGTAGGAGAAAATTTCACAATTACTGTCGCGAATGAGCACAAAAGAAAATATAGAATACACACAACAGTAACATCCCAGCATTGACATTTAGACTCATATATTTCATGCATATACAAATGTCCACGTTGTAGAAACAAGCAAACCATAATCGTGTGACTATATATATATGTTTCGATCATATCTTCGTTCCGCTCATACCGGAAGATAATGGAAGACGACGCAGACGTCGTGTTCCTTGTCTTCAAAATGTCTCGTCATTTTCCTCGTAAAGAACATGGTTTACGAGTCTCGACATATCGAGGTGTCGATTTGGCGGCCATCAACCAACTGCGTGAAAGGAAAACACACCGCGCGTTTCCCGAGCACTGCTGAGACGCCCTCACGATGAATTGCATTGTGCAGATATTCTCCCGAGAATCATACCGCGAATCAAGGATTCATAGCGCTAGCGCTACGAGAAGCCCTCTTTTATATTATCCGCTTTCTGCTTCTCTGATAACGTGTATATCGTGCTCGGGTGTGCACTCATGAATATTGGATCAAATTTATGAGTAACCCTCCCATTAAAAATCACCCGTTCGAAATGGTAAATGGCAGACGCAGATATTTTCATATTCATTCAAAACAATATTGTTCGTTTCAAATCCTTAAAAACCTTACAAACGTTTCGGGGAAACACTAAATAGTTTGGAAAATACAAAAATTCAGAATTTATTAGAAAAACATTTTTGGAACATTTGTGAGAAGGTTTTCCTGCCTTCAACTTTAATGAACGGAATTGCGAGGTTAATCGATATAGTACGATTTACTAAGGAAGTTGATTATTTATTGAGGGAATCGTTATATTCGTTCTGATTCACCCCCTTGAAGAATTTTCGTTCGATCCACTTTTTTGCAGTGGTGAATATAAAATATAAATATCAAAGTGGCTGCAACGACGTCCGCTGTATTTTGGCCCGAGAGTAACGTCGATAGTTCAGAGATTCTCTGTGGTCGGTAGCGTGTCAGCGCATATTCGTTCGAACGTTAGTTCGTACCTAACCCACTTCTAGCTTCATCCTTATTGCCCTTCCCGCCTCAAAACCCATCACCCTTCCGTTCCTTCTTTCGCTCTCCGCTTTTTCGGCTGTACCCTGCTCGCGCAGCGGCCTTGCTCACTGAGAGCCCGCGCTGGTGGTACGCGTTCTCCCTCGCTCCTTCGATCCTTCGGCTGCTCGCGACCCCCTCCATTCGGGGTCAAATATCCACACGCTTACAAACAGAATTATTTATGAGCTTGAATGCGAGCCAAAGCTCGTCCGTAAGCCACTAAGACGTTTCCCGATGCTCCGAGGAGCAGTAGTCAAGGCTCCTGCTGGTTACGTTGCACACGATAGAACGTTAGCCAACCCCCGACGAAGACAAGAGGCGATGTCGTATTTCTGGGGATAAGCAGAGAGACTTTTCCCGCTACACACATGACAAAAATATTCTCCCATTTTTCCACCCGATTTTTCGCTAAAATTCCAAATTTGACGAAGCCAATGTTCGCGACACCGCGATATTCAGGTCTCCGAAATGTCTTCGCTTTCCGTATCTCCCTTTCCTCTTGATTCTCCGGAAGAGAGAAAAGAGTCATGCAAAAAAAAGCTAGAGAGGAATGGGGCAGCTCCGGAGTCTCGGAGTACGGGCAAGGGATCATTCGAGCTTCTGGCATTGCTCCCTCGAGAATGTCTCATGCCCTCGATACGTAAAGCAGCACCATCATCCATGAAAGTACAGCAGCAACGAGAGTGCCAGCAACTAACCAGCAACCAACCCCCAAGATATTTTCGCGCGATAAAGACCAAACGAAATACCTCTCCGTAGCATATACACAGCGCCCCTTTTCCACTTTGCTCGGCCATCTTCGACAGCCTCGAGGACGACGTTGAATCTGTGGTTCGAGCAAATCGTCGCATTCATGAGAAAATCATGATGCCATACGAAAATTGTTTATGCTTAAGATTGAAGAAGCTCCAACATACGAAAGCGTTGCAGATAAACAAAGTGCCTTTATACTTCCTTCTAACATCATCACAAACATATTTTTAACATTTTTAACCCTTGTTCGCCACCTTGGGGTACAAACTACCCCAGGCCTAAGAAAAATAGTCACTTTACCACTTTTGTCGGTTTCAGCATTTTTTTTAGTGGACTGAAATTTAATTTTTTGCTATATCAAGTAAACAATCTCGAAAAAAAAAAAAAAATATTCAGTAGTTCATTTTTTATAACAATGTTTGTCACTGGGGTATACAAATCTACCCCATGGTGGAAAGTACGTTATTCTACAGAGATGTGGCAAGTAAGGGTTGAGATTCTTCCTTCGTATTTTTTCATCGAATGCGAGGAAAAATTTTCTATAACGAACTTGCACGAGTTTCGGAATAATCTTTATAGACACGAGTCCATGATATTTATGCAAAATAGAATTCGATCGGAGCCGGAATTGAAAAAATACCGTAGACTGCTTTAATAGGAAAAAGAATCCTGATTGACGTTTTTTTAAACAAACAGAAAAAGAAACTGGGATTTTTATTGAAAAAAGAGTAAAAGAAAAATAAATTAAATGAATGCAGTCTCTTCTGGAGTCGATGCGCTCTGGCATGAAGCTCTTCGTATTAAGGATTCTTTCTTCACCGAGCGTCAATGTTACCGGGTCGAAGTCGGCTCACCAGCTATACCAGAGACTCTTTCAACCTCCCCCACTCGTCTCGCAAGCTCCACCAGAGCTGGAGAGACAGCGAAGCATCGCAATCACTCTAGTACGAGACTTCGAACGGCGGTGGCGCCACTAAATGGATTCAGTAGGTAAAACCCTCTCCTCGTAGCAGATGCTGCCGCTGCTATTGCCGGGTTGGATTTTCGTGCTCACACTACTAGCCTGATCGTGAGAGTCGCAAGCAACGCTGAGCTGCTCCACTTTCCTCGTTGCTTTGTGCATGGCGCAACGATTAAAATCCTCTGTCTCTCCACACTCGCGGGAGTCTAAAAAAAAATAAAAAAAAATACACAAATAAACATTTCACTTCCATTACGACGACCCCGAAACACGAGACCAACAAACTTTGCAAAATGTCGGAGAATTTGGTTTTTTTTTTTTTTTTTTTTAATTCGAAAAAATCTCATTGCTGCATATTGATTCAGATGAATTCGATTTTTGCAGTACGAAAATTACGAAACCAGAAGATTTACAAACACAACACAAAAAACGGTTATTCGTATTTTTTAGTGTGTTTCGTGCTCAAAATTATCTACGAATGTACGTGATCGTCTCTGTTCATAAATATAAACCACTCGTGGAAGCATTTCGTATGAATTCGAATATCAATATAATTGCAGTACCTCGCATTGTCGTTTTTTTTCCGTTTTGTAATTGCGGGTTTTCCCGTTAAACATTTACATCGGCATATGCACACGCATTTGATGAATTTCAATGTAACAGCATATTCTGAAACAGCAGTTACAAATTACTTGCAAAGGTGAATAACTGTTATGATTATTTAGAACGAACTTGGAAATTCTCACTCGAAAGCATATAATTTTATTTTTTTTCTCTGAGGTGTAATTTATTTGCGGAAATTATGGTCGAATTATTTAAATTTTTTCTAGTCGAATAATTTCGTGTTTTAGTACGTGCGAGTTTAGCTCGCGACGCGAATGTAAATACGCACGCACTCACGATATCGATTTTGGACTGCTCTGCTGTCCGATAGGTCCTGATGCATAACGCTGTGTGTTTATATATTTGGTGCCGTTACATCAAGCATCGCGGAGATTAATTTCACCGCGGCGGAGTGTCCGAATTTACATGGATGCGTATGCGATCGGTCGTACGAACGCGTTCGAATTGTAGCTGCTCGCCGTACGATTTCCGGATTAATCGGGGAAACGTATAACACCAACTCACGTTATACGACGAGAGATTGTCCGGTGTATATATGCGTCGTACGTACTTGGAGCATTACATCGGTACTATATGGAGACGAGAGCAAACGGGAATTCATGATGAGAGAGCAAGAGAGAGAATTTCAAGTGCAGTGGACCGCACGCATGCGTGCGATGCACGTCGACGTTGTCATCTCGTCTGCTGCTGCTGCTGCTGGTCGTTTCTCTGTT
Source organism: Hyposoter didymator (assembly GCA_037952995.1). Classification (NCBI taxonomy): domain Eukaryota; kingdom Metazoa; phylum Arthropoda; class Insecta; order Hymenoptera; family Ichneumonidae; genus Hyposoter; species Hyposoter didymator. Next base: position 18,960,460 of record JBAJMU010000002.1, read on the forward strand.
TCTCTCTTCCTTACTCCTCTTCCTAGTATATTCAACGGTCTCGGTGACATTCCAAATACTTGAACCACATTTGTGTACGATTAATCCCAGCTCTCGCTTCCACTCGTAAGCTTAAACGAGTCTATACCCATCCTCATACATCTATACCACGTATTGTGTACTCGATACAGAGTTCAACGCGTTAATTCCCTTCTATTTCAAAGCGAACCGCACCGGTGGTATACACGCGTGGCTTTTAGCCCAACCGCGTTTATTCTTTTCTCTTGGCGCGTTCTCTTCGCACCAATAAAATCAACTCCTCTCGTTATTAACACCAGCAACTGCGTTGGCTGGAGACTCACGTTTTTTTTCTTGCTGCCTGACTCGGCCTGATCGTGGCTCAGAGAAAAACCGATGCGATCGATCGCAATCATCTTATTTTCACTATTTTTCGAACTGTTGTCTAATGAAAAATAAAACTTCTTTGAATTTCCAAAACGATGTTTTCGATCGATTTTTATCTTTAAAACGTTCCCCAACAATGCGTTACATCGAAACAGGACAGGAAGTTATACTTTGAACGGTATAACTCGGCTGGGAATTTCTTAACTCTTTCCGTTGGCTGAGAGCATACAGTTGGGCTTAAAAAATGTCAGTTATTCACGACATTGCTTGCAGGAGAAAAAATGTGGAACAGCAGGCTGTGCATTATCAATGGTTGGCTTTGGGGTATAGTATTCTTAAAAAATATCAACGAATTCTTAGCCTCCAGGAGTATTTCACTGCGGCATACGTGACGAAATGTCATTTCATTAGAACGAGACTTGCAGGAGTTTGGTATTTGGAGAGAACTCGACGAGCCGCAAATTAAAATAAAAAAGAAACAAAACAAAGGCTCGAGAGGAGTAGTGAGAGCGGGGGAGAACGAAGTGACCCATGGGGATTAATTCCTACGTTAACTAGCAACCGTTAACCCGACCGATGAATTCTCGAACCCCCGGCTTCAAATCCTTTTTTTCCAACTCCATTTTTCTCCCTCTTCATCGCTCCTGCATTTTCAACAGCAACAATCGCTCTCGCTTCCTCTCTCTCTTTCTCTCTCGCTCTCTTTCGGTTGCTTTCGGTTTGTCTCTTGTGGTTTGGGTGTATGTAGAGTGAAGCTCTCGTGAGCCTCCGGTCTATACGCGAAAGCCCGCAATTCTGTCCCGCCGGGAAATCTGAACGAAAGGCAAAATATTGTTTTCGATAATCGACGGAGTTGGATAGACCATATTACAAAAAGCGAAAAAAAAACATATACAAAAAAACGAGCGCACTCCAACGCTCGAGCTTGGTAAAGCGAGTTAGAGAAAAAAAGGGAGCAGGAAAAATGAAGAGAGATCGACAGTACGGGGGATAGGGGAGAAAAAAATGCGCAATCTAAAATCTCCCTCATACACGCGCGTGGCGAGAGTTGAAACCCGGAAAATGGTACTCGATCTCATACATCGATTCTCTCATTCCCTCAACGCTCTCTGATGCCGCAAAACGGAATGAAAAAAAAAAAAAACTCCTTTTTCACTCGATAGAAAGTTTACTATTCGTTGGTAAATAATGCATCACGTTCTATTGCGGACAAATCTAAAAATAATTCGGGTATCAATTTTTGCGATGAGAGTGCGAAGTTGTTTTCGTATATGCGAGACAAGAAATGGAACGAGCATTTGCTGCTTCGAGGCTGTCTTTCGAAATGGACATCGGCTTTTCGAGGGACCGTGAAAGATCGGAAAAAGAGACAGAGAAAAATGGAAAGTAGGCTTTCATTCAGAAGCGAAAGCTCCATCAAATTTTCTCTTGTCGTAAAGATCCATCATTGGGGGAAAAAAAATAGGAAAAAGTAAGTAAAGTTAGTGCGATGCTAGGCGGTCAGAAAGCGAGGGGAACGCGTGCAGATTCGAGGAGACTGACACAGATCCGAGAAGAGCAGAGCAAGAGGGGGATGAGAGCGAAAGAAAGGGAATGAGTACAGGAGCAGCAGCAGAGAGCTCGGAGCTTGCGAAACAACCTCTCGAGAGGTCCGACAGCGACTGTTGCCTCGCGTCTTAGCTCGTGCGATTCCGCGAACGCTCGGGAACGCCGGCGCCTCTGGGCGTCGCGACGGCGGGCGTCCAGGACTGGCAAGCTAACCGAGAGAGAGCGGGAGATTCGGAGGGAGAAAGAGACGGAGAGAAAGATCGCGCAACTGTAGTGGGTTGACAAAAGGGGTGCGCGAAGTGGTGAGGGTGGCGAGCAAGCAGCCGTAGTCATCCCTTCGCGCTCACCCCGCCAGACGAGTCCCGACTCTACGCTCGGCCGGACGTGACGTAACGTGTAGCGTAGCGTAGAACCCACGTAACCACCGCGGCACGCTGCTGTTGCTGCGTAACTCGCGTCCGCGTTTTATCATTTCTCCATCAATCCCATAACAATAAATCAGCATCAACAACAACTAAAATCCAATGAAACGAGAGCAAAAAAAAACACAAGATTTTAATAATCCGTCGGGTGATAATTTTCATCAAGTTTTTATAAAAGTTCCGTTTCTTCGTCACGTTTCAAAAAAACAGCGTCAATAGCCCTTGTTTTCATTATTTTTACGATAAAGCTCTGTTCAACGAAACGGTAAAGAAAGAAAAAGATAAGAGATTGTATACAACTATCGCCAAAGTTTCGTCCAAGTTTCTCCAAGTGTTATCTTCGAGTTGTCCGCTCGCTGTCGGAACCGAATGCATGTCATCGACGATCGAGGTGAAACGATTTACCGGGATTAAAGAGTTTGTTCCGTTTTGTTTGTAAAGTAAAAAAAAAGAAGAAAAAAAAACGAATTCGTGGTTTAACGTGACGCGAGTGATTATTGTGTTTCTGTCAAAAAGAGATGAAGATCTTTACCATAAACGAGGAATAAAACTACGAGAGACTTAGCTCTCGAATTTATCGTCCTCTGTATGCGTGAATACGTCGAGAGTTTAAACTAATCAACGAACAAAGGAGTACGTCTAATTTGTGAATAATATTGAAAGAAGGGCTGTGAGCTATCACGTGAAACGAATAAAATGTCGCGAAATGCTTAAACGCATAAGTGGTAGAGTGTCAGTTTGAAATCGGGCCAGTTTTTCGAAGTTGATTTTGGATTTACGCGGGAAGCTTCGATTCTCACAATCATCGTAAAAACATAACTGACGTCGTGTCCCGTTATCTCGTTCTATCAATGTGAAAACACATCGCCGAGCTGTCAAAGTTTCGTGCACGCGACACGCCGAGTCAATACAACGTTTGTCACGTGCCGCAGAATTTCAGAACGACCTTCCGAACGATCGTGTGACACAGTGAACCAAATAAATAAACGTTGACGCCGAAAAATAGAGAGAAATACGTAAAGGGCTTGCGAGGAAGAGCGGCAAATAAAGCTCCACAGATATCCTAAAAATCTACGTGAAAAGAAAACGTTTTGAGAATAACGGCTCGCCGCGGCGAATAACATCGCCCGACGATGCTTACCATGTCAACTCTGATGATGCCAACGACCATGACAACCATGACAAATCCAGGCTCGATTCCAACGCACACCGTGCCACAGAAGATCGAGCCAGCCAAGCTGTCAACAAACGCCAGTATCAATCATGCAGCCGCCACTGCAAACAAATCAGGTGCCGTAATTATTAAACCTCAACAAAAAATCATAATAATCATTTGCACGAAAAGTCATCGCTGTAGGATCGAGTGTTTTCGAAAAAGTGTCTCTAGTATAGGCGCCGTTGATTAAAAACCAATCTCGAAAACTTGCATTTCGACTCGATGAGTTTGAGGCAAAAATAAAACCAATGGAACGTTCGAGGAAACGTTTCGAATTTTCCAACGAGAATTCGCTATCGAGCACGTGTCCTTAAAAATTCTCATTGTTATTATTCGTCTCGGGAATAAGTGCCGCAAGGGTGAGATTGAAAAAATACAGTAGCTTCGAAAGATAAAAAAATGTTATCTTAAAATTCCGATTAAGGAGTTTGATCACGGCTGGTGAAACTTACAGGATATTTTGATCAAGGGAACGAACAAGAAAAACAGTAGATAACGAGTGGATTCTGAGCAAAGGATCTTCAAAGAGATAGATTAGAGTAAGGTGAGGGAGCGAGAGACGCGGTGATAAAGAGGAATAATCATTCGCAATGAAGGTTCGTGTCGAATTAATCGATAAACCGGAGNAGAAACAGCTTAGTTTCAACTACTCGGAGCTGAGGCCGGTGTGGCTTTTCGAGATAAGCCCTTGTCTCCGAGCGAGCATCATCCCCGATGGCACACTCGTGTAAAAATACGGTTATTTATGTGTGAATTCTCACCAATCGTTCTCCTGCTCTGAATTCATGCGTCTCTTTATTTATTTATTTATTTTTTATCTACGAGCTTTGTTCTCGCAGCTCAACGTAAAGCTGAAAAATATCTGTTCATTTTTTTTATCGTCACATTATCGGCGGGTTTATAATTCATTCGTGCCGTTTCCCTTCTGTTATTTTCTCCCTGCTCCATCTTGCCCTCTATCGTTCCTTTTCGCGTATGCATCTGACGATCAATTCGAGTTGGAAAGCGCACGGAAAGAAGCGAAGAAAAGAGGAAGAAACTTGAGGTTTGCGAGGAGGGTAGAAAGAGCGGGGTTGACCGTGGGAGCAAGCGAGCAAGCGAATCGGCGATGGATGACTTTGGCTTCGGCTTTGCTTCTCTGACGAGGTTACCAAAGTTTCGTCCGCAGATTCAATTTTAGTTGGCGCGCCAGGCCGCGCCAACGCCATCCGTGCGACGCTCTCTCAATGCCGCGTGCGGTACGTATCTTACGAGGGTGGTTACCACCCTGCTCTGCTTTTGCCCATCTCTCCGCTGCCGTATCCCGCGGTGGGACCGAACGCGCGCGGGTACTTTATCCTTCCCCTTTGCTGCCGCGCGCTCCTCGCCACTGCATCTGACTCTCCCACTCCCTCGCCCTTTTCCTTCTCGCGCAACCCCTTCTCACAGTCGTCACTATACCGCGACCCCTGCCGCTGCTTCCGTGGCTGCCCATTTTCCAACACTATCCGGCCTAGAATGCGGAAGCCAAACGAGAGCCAGCCTTCGAGCCAGCCAACCCTCTTGCATCCCCCAGCTCTCTCAATCACTATTCCGGCCACTTTGATCGAATGCTCGGGCCGTCGTTTTCCGGCCTGCTTTTCGACAAAGATAATTTCGATAACCATTTCGTAATAGTGATAAATTCAACTCATGGACACGTCCGCCACAGCCTGAAACCCCAAGCTGATCCTCCGGCCGAGATCCAGCAGAAACTAAAATTTTCCGAAGGATTCGTGATTACCGAGAAATTTTTCATCCATCAGGAAATAACAGTGAGAATAATACCGTAGCAATGATATCGAATAATCTGTCGAACTTGAACGACACTAAAATGAGAGATTGGAAATATACTGGCGACGAAATGAAACGAGTCTCGTCAATATAATAAATAGTATCTAGTAAAAAAAAGTATCTTTCTCTGTGCCGTTATAACGTAGTTCTTGTTCGTTAAATTACGAAACGGGCGGGATGGGGAGTGACGCGAATCTCGATAGGAAGAGCCCTCGTTCCACCGCAAGGCTAATTAAAAACGTTCCCGAGCTTTCTACCTACTCTTTCCATCCCTTCGTTACTTCTTTTTTATTTTCCCTCGTCTTCCGTAATGTCCTTTGCCCCTTTATTTCCTCGAAATCCCTCGATCTTCCAATTGTTCTTTGTCCTCGCTCACTTTAGTTCCGCATCCGTTTCCACTTTGTCTCACAATCGAGCGATAAATATCCCCCGACCAAACTCTCTTTATACACTCTCGGCAAAAGAAAAAAGAACTCGATCGTAGCAACATGAAGAAGACACATGTAATCCATCTCATGTTCTCGTGGTAAGTTCCCGCTTATGGAAGAATCCATATCGGAATGTTGCTCGTAACATGCAACATATAGATATCCGATCGACCATAAATATATATTTACTTCTTTACAAAAAACAATATTCCAAGCTTTAAATTTCAATTAAAAATTTAGCATGAAAAGTGGATTAAAAATACTTCGGAAAATTATTCAATAATTATTGCAACCGATGTGTTCACGAAAAAAAATTTTACAAAAGATTCTGTAAATCTTTTTTAAAAAACATCGCAACCCAGGATCGGTTTCGTGAGTGAAAATCTCTTTGGAAATCCGAGGACAGTTAAGGGCGCGTGAAAGGTCGTGAAATTCAGTTGCGAGGGTGGAAAGGATAAGACCAATTCTCTATTATGATATGACAAATGTTATAATGGGGTCGCACGCCCAGAGCGATTGCATAGGGCGAGTTATGCAATACACAGTGTGCAAATATGTACAAACAGGGAACCTCCGACGTTTGATTGACACCCGACCCAAAATCTTGGCTAGAATTTCTCGATATAATGCGGTATAGCGTTACTGTTGTTAGAGGGAGTGAAACGGAGGAGAGTCGAGAAAAGAGGGAAAGATTGGAAAGTGACGAGGAGGCAAAGGGAGTGACAGGGAGAGCGGTCGAAACGTCGTATGGTAGTTTCCTCATTGAGGTCGAGGGGTTGGACCATAGGCCAGTTCGGTTGCTCCAAGTCGTGGAAGCGCATCGAAAATGTTATTGGAATAAAGCTACCGTGAACGGTTCACGAGGTACGGCGGTCGAGATAAGTCCCGTAAAACGCGGGCGAGAGCTTTCTAGCCAGTATATACGGCAAACAAGTGAACGGAGTAAAAGAGGGAAAAGAAAAGAGCGAGAAGTAGACGGAGAGAGAGAGAGAGAGTGGGTTTACTTGCTCCAGGGAGGTTTTCCTATAGGGGTAAGTTTTGTCCAGAATAAGGGCTGCACGGGCGAGGCCGGTGCTCTGTGCCCGTCGGAGCGGCCAGGCAGTAAATTCGATCGTCGGACGCCCTCAAGCGAGGCAAAATGGCACGGCCTCTGTTTTCTTTTCTTCACTGAACGTATATATATGTTCCACTTTCAGTTCGCCAGCAACGTACGTCCGGTGGCCAGCGTTATATATTTTTTTTTTCTTTCCTTTTTCTCACCCTCTCCGACCAACACCGCACCCACCCTACTCTCCCTCGCTCGCTTTCTTCTTACCCATGTAGCTGCTGAGCGAATCCCTACCACCTTCGCCTAGAAAACCCGCCTTTCTTTTCCTTTTTCACCCAGCCCTCCCGACGTCATTGCTTTCGAAACACAAAAGTACTTTATTCGCTGCTATCAAATGTCATATATACGGAACATGTAACCACCGATCAGGCGCCCTTGTATGACGCTTACAGTATGAGAGTGCAACACTGGCGCCAGTCTGCATCAGAAGCTTGTCAGCCGCTATGGTGCAGTGGAAACGACCGTGAATAGAACTGTACGCCACAGTCGGATCCATCTCATAACAGACTGTGTTGAACGTTACGATTCTCGAGCAGCGAGCATCTTGCATTTTCGCCGGCTTTTACTTGGCTTACTGCGCAAGGAATTTATGAAAATTAATACCCCAACCTCGTGCTCTCACCTGGAATATTGAGTCAGAGAAAAAAGTCGCAAGATGTTTCCTTCTTGCCGGAGACGTGGATTATACGTGGATCCACTTCTCCCCTAACTCTTGGTAAATTGATGAGTCTATAAAACGAAAGCACGCGCAGTTCGGTCACATATATTGTCGCTCCATCAGGAAGAAAGGTCCGTTGAAACTCAATCTTCGATTCGCTGCTCTAAAAAAATGATTAGCCTCTCCGGTGCTATCGTCGTGATGCAAGACGACTAGGACAAGCGTACTATCGGCATAAGAGGCAATCTAACCAACAGTCCGTTGAAAGAGACAGAGAACAAGAGCAGGAAGGGTTAGAGGTGTGTGTGTGTCTCTATATACATAGACATGTGTGCTTGTGTGAGCTCGACGACATTCCCTGGGCGACATTCTCCGCGGTAACGACTGATCCTTCCATTCCCCGTGGCAACGAAAACTCGTAAAACAGCACTTGGAAATTCGCTGCGCCAAGTTAAATTTGATCGGCATGAAGAGCGTGCTTTAGAGACGTGAGAGACGCTGGCATGCTGTGCTTCGCTGCTATTCCTACTGGCTTTAGCAATGACTACGAAGATCGTGGCTGGCTGCTACTGTGACCCGCTCGCTCCTTCCTTGTGTCTTTCCCCATACATGCATCTTTCTATATAACCATCCACGCGTAAAATCGAAAATCCCAGAGTGCACAGCAGTCCACACAAACCGTGCATCGATGTTTATGTCTAATCCAAGAATCACACCGGGATCTTGGACATTTGCGGTGCTGGTATATATGTTTGACGATGCAGGAGACACGTCAAGATAGCGAAAGATTCGTGAACACTTGTTCCCAACACGCTCACATGCCATTTCTCTCTCATTGAGTGTATCTCTCCGGGCGTCTGTGTTTATTGGTCCATGTGTGGATCTCAATGGTTCGCTCAAATGGCTAATGTTCGTGGACCTGTACGAATACGGCAATACCAAAAGTAGTAGCTCTACGTGATGCTTTTTTATTGCGCTTGATATCCGCTGTGCTACTTGCCTTTATACCACGAATTCTCTTGTGTCGATCTCTTGATGCTGAAAAAAAAAGAGAAGCTAGATGAGACGTTGCATTCCTCAACGAAAAAGCCATGCAGAATCAACTCAAAAGGTTTTGCATGGGAACAAGGCAAAGGAATTTTTCTGGTCTCGTTTTTCACAAAACTTTGACATTTCGGGAAAGTGATAGTTAAGGTTGAGAAAAAATGGCAATAAAGGTGCTATTTAGCAAAATGCGAAGTCTGTTTGTATTCATTCATTTGGAAGTGGAACCAGAATCTACTCTCAAGGGAGAGAACTTGAGGTTTTTAGATCTGAAGTGAGAATATGAATTGAAGCAAAAACACGTTTGGAAAAAAAAAACATTTGGCAGATGATCGAAATCTCTGTCGCACAGTGTCCGAAATTCTCTTCGGCTGACAGGTCAACACCAACGACTTCCTTTACTTCTCTTTTCTCTTACTCTCTCTTCCTCTCATGTGTCTTCCCCGAAAGGGTTGAACGTATGGTACACGAGAGCCATACTTCTCGTCGTATACTGAAATCCGAACCGAGCAAATATATATTTATATATCTATATGATCCAGAGAGCAAGAGAGAATGATAAGATAGAGAAATATATAGTGATTCCCTTGTGGCACAGCGGGTTACTTGGTTACTTGCTGGGCGACACGACGTTCTCTCTACCGAAGAGGGAGAGCTGGCTGAATGCCTCACGCGAGGGAGTTCCTGCAAAATCTCTGACCCCCTTCGTCGAGAAGGATAAATCTGAAGTTTGGCTCTGGATAGCTCGAGTATACGGTTGCAAGAGAGGCACCAGGAAAGGCTCGACATCGTTGTCGTCGTCGTCGTCGTCGTCGGCGTCGACAACTTCCTCAGCTTCTTCATTCCTTCTCCACCTTCTATTTATTTCTCTCTCTCTCTTTTTATCTTTTATTCTTTTTCTCTCCTTACCACACACACCTCTACATTTCCTTTATTTTTCTTTCGCCCTGTCTCGTCATCTCTCTCATGAAAGAACGAGCGTGTAAGAGTCTGTCACCACGAAACCGAAGCACGGCCAACTGGAAGATCAGATCGGAGAGGTCGGATTATTACATTAACATATATAGTTCGCTATACTTTCTTTCGCTGCTCATTCTCTCCTTGTTCCAGTCGTGTATAACGCCTTTGTCGCTTTTAACCAAAGACATGACGTTTAAACTTCACAAATGTGTACGGTTCACTGAATACGGATGTGGAGGATAAGAAGCTGAATCATTATATTTTATCGAGTTGAAATTGAGAGTCACTATCCCTGGCTGTTGGAACACGAGGAAGAAAAAGAAAAACACGTTTATTCTAGAGAGTTCTGTGCTTTTTTCCTCAGCAAGAACCAAGTCTTCCAATGCTTCTGGAAAAAATGAGTTTCAGGGTAGACAAAGAAATTCCGAAGGAAAAGCAACAACAGCAGAGAATACCTTCGCTGAAACTTGGGAAGAAATACACAAACTGAATTCTGTTTCGATTAAATGGCGATGTGTGTATATCTGATTAGGTAAATTGAACAAATCGATATTTGCAGAAAGCATTTTCGTTCGGTCGCATTATTATTCGTCTGGATTGTCTGAAAGTGTTGTTTGAATATTCCAGGAGTAGTGGGAGTGATGACCGCTTGTGGGTGATCTGTTCGGCGGCCTCCCGCTGTGAAGTAGCATGAAAGAGTTTCGTAGGGGCTGTTCGTCGCAGATTCCACTGAGAGAAGTAAAAGGGTTGCGATAATGATGTTGCTGGGGTTCTATATTTTTTTCTTTTCAAAGAGGAGCCGTCACTAGATTTTCGGAATGGCCCGTGCTACCAATTTCAGGGCCAATTGGCCAGGAGCAGCCAAAGTCGTTAGGTGGTGCTACCGCGGCACGTGGCTACGTGGTCAACATCTTTCCCATTCTATCGAACCCTCTTTTACCCGGTTCCCTCAACCGCAGTTCATTAACACCGGATGCTTCACCGCAGCTTTCACATCAGTCGAGGGGACGAATTTCTATAATCGTAACGAAGCTGGCTGTGCGTTCGAGGGCGTTCGGGAAAAAAGCCTTCGACTCAAACGATTCTATCGTTTGACGTGCAAACAAAGGGTGAAGCCATTGTGACAATCTTTTCGTGCCGAAAAATGAGCAATTTTCTTTATTCAAGACGTTCAGCCATCATGATGAATCTAGTTGCTTGAGCTTTCCGTATTTTACTTCGGACTTATTTCTCATTTGATTTCTCGACTTGGTTCAAAGTAACCGTGCTCGAAATGTGTACAATGGAAAACGTTACCTCTGCTCCTCTCTCTCTCTCCCTCTTTCCTCCACTTCTACATAATCTCCTGCTATCCTGCTGCCGGTGACTCAGACATCAAATTGGTACGACGGATATGATGTACGTACCGCTACGTGGTTATACAGTAGGAGTGCAAGATATAGAACGCTTTAAGAAATGGAAAGGGGGTTAGGGAAAGTCGTCGGGAGGCTTGTGACGATGGTGACAGTGACATCAGTGTCGGTGTCAGTTTGGCAAGGGAACCTAAGGTACTTAAATGTGTGCTCTGGTGCTCCAAGAGGTTCTTGCTTCTCTGCTTCTTACCCCTCTTCACCTCCGAACAGCGATATCGTGTTTGCAGAAAAACAGCAAAGTGGTTTCCTACTTTAGGTGGGTTTTACGTTCTTGAATTCAAGAGAGCTCCATATACGGTTATTCTCCGTACACTGATCAATATGCTAATGTTTTGATGCTTGCGTTCCGCACTGCTTATTACAAAGTATGGAAATCAGCAGGAAACATGAGTCGCCATATATTTCCTCGTTGATGAGGGGATCCTCAAAATAACAAGATCGAGGCAAAGTTCACAGCTTCCAAGCGCAACCAGAGTAACATGGTAGACTGACCTTAAACTCCCACATGAAAATTGGTGGTCCATTGCTTTCCAATCCTTCGGATCTGATAGTGCTACCGAGCCCTCAGTCCATCGAGAGAGAAGGATAGAGTAGGATACGTTTGAGTTGATACCCTGTAAGAAATACGAAAACCAACTGGAGCATCTTTGATGCCCTCCTGCTCACTTCGTTTCCATAATTGTTTCAAATCCGCCCCGTCCTTCATTGCTTTCTCTCTCTCCTACTGCTGCTTCTACATTTGGTTCCCTCTTTAGCGATAGGTTAACGAGGAAAGTTTATTTGCGTATTTATAAGCCTGTCTCGTGCACGCGACAGCCAGGGCAGAAGAGAGATATTCCCTTATCGTTAGCTCTGTACCGCTGCTACACTCCGTAGTTCTTTATTGGTGTAAGCCTAAAGGGAATATACAAGTTTTGGGCAATCCCTCGACCATGCACCCTTGTTCCAGGCAGGACAACCCTTCATTCCCAGTGTTGAACGCAACCCCTCATTCGCTCTCCACTCATCCCTGTCCAACACTCTCATCTGCTGTTCATCATTGCACCCTTTTTGGTGGGAAAAGAAACTTCGTTATTTGAAATGTCGCTCGAGCAATTCGTCAATAAAGCGTAAAAGTACGGAGTCGAGCAGAGGAAGAGCTCTCGAAAATGCTGATAATCTTTTGGCAGCGCTGACCAAGGACAGCGTCAAGCGGAAAATCTCTATTTCCACTCCCTGAATCCTGATGTTTGTTCAACCCTGGAAGCGTGATCATAGAGAATTGTAAAAATTTAAGCAAAAAGCTTCTCCGGAGCATCAGAATGCTCCCTGGCGAATGCATGACTGAATGATGGGATAATGTTAGAAAATGGAGGTTACGACGTTCCAAGCCACGATATCACAAATCATAATAATAATTGTCTGGATTCGGCAAGATAGCCACAGACGTAATAGAGACAGGAACGTAAAATTCAAACTAGCAAATCAAGCTACTCCGATAGAGTTTACGCCAAGTCTATATCCATACCGATGTACTTAGGTTGAAGCCAAAGCCAGAAGTCGGTTCGGCGATTAAATTGACTACGTCGTGTCCCGAAGACTCCGAAATGTAGTAATAATGTAACTCAGTTGGGGTGTGCCGAAGATAATCTCAATAGAGATCCACTTATCGAGGTAATGGCGGTGGCACGGTTGGTGGTGCGGCTGCGGCTCTTGTGGAATAAGGGATCCAGCGGGCGCATCGCATTACCTATCAGGCTATCTTCCAGCATTGGCTTTCGTCTGCGACCGACTGAGCTTAACAGCGGGTGGCTACCAGTAACCCTCACGTCAGGCTAACCACAAGTCGAACAAAAAAATTACTCCCACTGTGAAGTGCACTGAGTCACTGGTCACTCGTTCCAACTCTTTTTTCTGCTTGGTCAAAAATACACAGGTCATCGTGTAGTAAGCATTGGAGCCAATGGACATCGTAATTTTTTGTCACGTACGTCAACTACGTAAAATCTGGAAATTCAAAATGCTCAATGATCGTTGTGTTGGATAAATCATGGGCAAACGTTAGGGCGAGACATCGGTCTTAAAAAATAGGGATCCAAGCGCAATGACCTCTAACTCAGACGTTAGGGAGCCATGTGCTGAGTAGCAGCAACGAAACTAATGAATAGCAAGCACGGAAAACAGAGAAAAACGAGCATTGCTTGGAAAGGAACCTCTCGTTGACGGTAAAGACAAGACAGCACGAACGAGGTGCGTCATTTCATTCCTGAGCTCTATACGCCACCGAGACCTCTTCCTCCATTCTTTTTCTCTCTAAGGTTCTCCTCATTCTCATCATGGCAACGTCTTTTTTCTAAGAGATAAGATGCGAAAAACTCTCGTTCCTACTTCTGCAACTCGCACTGATCTCTTGGAATTCACGTCGGTTAAGAATTTTTCTACAGCAATTTACGATAACCAGAATGACCATAAACTACTGCGACGTCATTATCTACTTTTTGCCACTTGATGGGATTTCAATGTGAATTCTGATACGTCAGGATGAACCTGTTTCGAGATTTGACGTTCTATTCTTTCGAACGGTATTGCGCAACAACGAGAAATATGTGCATGGCCGTACAACATGAAAAATAGGTTGCTCCTGTTCTCCTAGGAATCTCACTGACCGGAAAGGAATGAGGCTGGCTCTAGAAACTTGAGGAAGCAGCAGGAAATATTGTCGATTCTGAATCGCTCTGTAACATGGTGCAACGAAGACTGACTCGATCGGGAAACACACGGGGACTCCAGGGACGCACGTCTCTGGTAGGTTCGAGCGAACACCCTCTCAATCCAAAGTCGAACAAATTCCCATGCGTTTTTGCTAGCGATTCGCTCGAACGATCCGCGCCGGGATACGGGAGAATAGGAATTGGTGGTTAGTCAGGGTCTTGGGATGGTCGAGAGACGAGAGTTGTAGAATGCGAGAAAGAGGAAAGAGGGTTTGCTGGTGCAGGATCGATGGAGATAATGCCCATTACCCCTAATACGAACTCGCGTTTTCTCTCGCCCACTGCCACACCGCAGCCTCAGTCACCTCTCCTCGCACGAGTTCTCGCATCATTTCCCGAAGCTTGCTTTCCCTCTTTCTCCTCCTTCGCAACTAAGAGTTTCTCATTCCACTCTATGCCAACCATTCCATTCTAGGTCTGGCTCTCGGTGCGATTTGTAACTGACGCTTTTTGCTCCAAAGCCACTGGCACGACTCACCGAGCTCCCGGGCTTTTCTACCTCAGGCGATCCTAGTGCAGGGCAGAATTTCGAGACGGACGGGGTTCACTGGCGGTGCAAAATGAGACTGGGCAGGAACGAGAAAGAAAGATTTTATGTATGAACGATTGTTCTCGGAAAATAGGAAAAAACCAAAAACCAGTAGAAACAAAAATTCCGAACAATTTTCAAGGCCATATGAACCATGAGTTTGAAAAAATGTGAATTATCGATGATCGACGATGCACCGCAATCGTTCATCGTAAAAGGTTCAATTACTGGTATCGAGAACTTATTATTCCGACAAGACTCCCAAAGGCCATTTATTACGAGAGAAATCCATTCATTCCAGCAGCTGCTTGTAGCTGCACCTTTCCAGTGCAGCTACAAGTAGCTGGAGTGACAGAACAAACGATTCGAAGGTTCATTCTGTCAAGCAGTCACCAAATTTCCTAATTGTGGATTTCCTCATCCAACAACACGGTTTTGTCGGTGACACAAGATCGTTTGACAACGCTCACAAAAGTATGTACCGCACTCGAGTCTCTAGCGGCAAAAGTAACGCTTGCGTGCTTCGCAAGATCCTGGTCGACGACGACGTCGCTCTCGCCCTTCCTTTCTCGTGTCTCTTGTTCTCTCACCCGATATGTGCTCGTTCCACAAACTTGTGGAGCCCGCGAGATATCTGGTATGACGTTACACACTACATACAATAGACACACGCGTGAGTGTTGGACCAGAAGCGGAAAAAAACGGTATAAAACATATGTAGCCCATAGACAATCTTTCTTCTGCTTTTGTTCTTCGATTTTGGTCCAGAGAACGAAGATCGATCTAGCCTTTCGTGAGGAAAGAGACCAAACAACAAGATCACACATGAATAAATGTTGAACGCCGTTGAATTGTTTCGGCGGAACCAGAAACAAGAATCCAAGAATTACGTCAATTCGTGGTGCTGCTGCGTATACACAGCGACGGTATGGATGGTATTTAACATGACTCTCCTAAGCGTATTGCGATACGTTGATGAGACGAGCTCCTGCTGCCTTGGCTACACATATATACTCTTTGATATTTGTATAACCCGTGCACATATGTATAACGTCAACGTAGGTATTGTAGTCGGCTCGGCAAGCATTTGATACGGCCGGCTTCCTGTCGCTTGCAAATATGCGTTCTTTCTCTTTCTCCCTTCACGCGTCCAGCCACCGTTGTTGAAAGCGTCTGGCTGTGCATCTCCCATAACTGTATATGTCCCCGTGCCACTTGGCAGAGCAGAAGCGTAGCAAAATGATACTGGCGCTAAAACCACTCGTCGCACACTTTCCTCGTAGCCCGACGTCAACGATACGATACTCGACTGAATCCCTCTTTCGTTTCTGCACCTGTATAAATTGTACACTTTGCTAACAACCTACAAACCTATGTCTATATACATTTCCATATATATTAACATATGTATTGACGTGTATGTGTGTATATGCATGTAAATATGCACGTAACTTGCAATTTCTGCGTATGTACGACGAATCATTTATTCTGTTGCACAATAATCTATTGACTGCTACTTAGATAGTGCGATCAATGAGTGTATGTGCGTGTTTTATCAGTTATTTTTTTTCCGCTACGTCGAGAAATTTACGAGCGTTTTCAACTGTTGAGCGTGAGCAAACACAATTCTCCTTATTCGATACACTTTCAAACACGATTAACGAACCATCCAAAAAACAGTCAACCGTTGTAATCGATTTTTTCACTTCCTCCCGAACAATCATCCATATTTTCGACGCTGATTCCTTCATTTTTCCGAAAATCTTGCGATGGCTCGAAGTAGTTGAGCAGGGAGGTGAAAATGAATAAATTGCTTCATTAATTTTCTTTAACGTTTCCTTGAAGTTTCAATTTCCAAACATTCTTTTCACATGCCAGAACTTCGGAACTTTTGTTGCATTTCAAGGTTCCGATTCGAATATTCAACGTTGCGATGTGTCGGTCCGGAAATCGTTGGCTGGAACAATATTCAGTGATAATTAATTAACAATTTGGGGTGAACGTTCAATTAATTCCAGTTGGATAGGAATTAGCAGGTTTTATGTTTGCATTTATGTATAGAATGTTCGTTACAACTCTCAACGTGCTTGAAACGTCACGACCAATCCTATGATTTTGAAGCTAATTCAACCTGAACAATGTTAGTTTACACAGAACTCAGAATTACGACGAGCCGCACTTGTTTACATCACTTTGCGCAAACCCGTAATCGACAACGGAATAACACGAAAGAGAGGCAGAACGAGGAGGAGAGGAGAAGAGAAATGTTGTTAATAATTACGTAAACTCTGTGAATGGTTATTCAAAATATTAATATATATATATAAACCGAGCGAATCCTCAGGTTCCTCGTATTTGCAAATCCGCATTTCACTTGGTACTCTTCATTAACGAACTAATTATCCAGCAAATGGTTACAGGAGCCCTGTTAATTATTACTTCAATTATTCCGTAGACAATTCTGAAAGTTCATGAATTTCGATAGTGAAAGAAAATGATCCATATATTTCCTCGTACGTTGATGTAATATTACGCATATTTGCAAATTGCAGGGGTTTAGCAGGTTAATTAATTGACGACATGAGTTGCGAGACTCGTTAACGATCACATTCATTTTTTATAAATTCGCGATGTAAATTTACAACTAAGAATCCCATCAATCCCAATCATGTTTCAATAGATCGAAAAAAAAATTGTTCATCATCGTCGAAGTTGATTATGAAGAAAACTGAAAGGTTTTTCAATAATTTGTAGAAATTTATTAAAATCACAACTATTTTTCTTTTTTTTCTGCCCGAAACTCTTTAGTGCGCTGCATATCCTTACGTACAACATTATCTGGGAGTTTACGATCACCGCGATACTCGGCGAGGTTGTAGTCTCGGAAAAAGACCTTGTTGAAGTAATTATTGCGTGACGAACAAGTGTTCGCCTGGCAGAGGGAGAAGGGAGAGCATCAACGTTAGGCCACGTACGAAACGTTGAGTCGACGGTAATCTCGAGAGGCGGCAACATAGCAGAAGCAATGTAACTCGTGGCCTCTCTTAGAGGCTTCGCGCAAAGGCAATGCTATAGAATACGGTTTTATCTGACCGAGTTTAAGCGTTCCGCAATCAGAGGCAGCCGTTGACTCGTGACGTTTCCGGTCTTGGTTTCCGGTCTGCCGGACCGCACCGTTTCCGTTCCGGTCCCAGCACGGGCCCTGCCCACTGACGATTCTCTTTTCTTTGCTCCACACAACTATTCCATGCATACATATACACATACATAGACAAATACATATGTATATGTATACAATGATAAAGGAGAGTAACTAGCAACGTGACCCGTGGTTCGACGCGTCTCCCGAGGTTAGTTGTATCGTGACGACTCCGCGAAAAGCGCCAACTCGAGGCACGCGCGCGTGAGCTCTAAACTTTTTTTTTCCCTTCGAGTTTTCGTTCGTTCGGGCTTTCCGCGGCGAGTTCCAAACGTATTTCTTGGACCACCCCTGTACAAACGTGACTCCAGTGCACACCTTCAGCGACCTGTAGACGAATGGCGATGACGTGTTGACAAAAAAAAACGAATTTTTGTGTACATGAGTTCACATCGATCCACGTTATCGGGCTGCCCGCTCGGACTCGTTTGTAACTCGCGATAGATGGCAAATTGCGCATAGCATACCCTCGAGATACGCTTGAGAAAAAAACGAATGCAACGTCAGACAAAGTCGATCGAGACGCGGGAAAAAACTCTTTCGCATAAGTTTAAACCGTTTTTCCGGTACCACGTGGTTATTCCCATCAGCTGGAACACTAGAACCGACCAATTACAGTGCAGAACTCGAAAACAACGCGTTGTCGAAATTTTCAATTATTTTAACTTTTAAAAATTCTTGGAAAATGATGCTTTTCGAGTGTATCGACAAACTTGGTCTATTTGACACATGAAAAGAAAAATAACGTTGCAGTAACAATTGCCAAGTGTAATTGAAAGTCAGATTTGCGCAGAGATTTCCTCTTGCTCGTTCAGTTTGTTTCTGAGAGCTCGAGGCAGAGCTGAAGTGACCGACATCCCTTCTAAGAACCACCTGATTGTGGTGTCAACGGTAGAACAGTTATGGCCTATCCTGGAACGGGCTAATACGCGTTTAAATGGAATACCGGATTAACCGGATAGGGTTTCACCCTATGGTGCTCCCGAGCAAACTGGATTAGCGCGCTCGAGTGTTAGTTTATCCGTGTACAAGTGAGCGTATCGGTGTGTGCTTTTGTGAAGAGGTGCGTGTAAAAGGGTTCATGCAGCACCATCCGTGATATTGCAAGCTTTATGTGCATTCGTGTGTAGTCTCCATATGTGTGCGTAAGCGTATTAAGAGTGTATATACGAAAAGGAATACAGTGTGCGACCTTGACTGCGCGAGCGAAGTGCTAGATTTACCGAGCTCGTATTTCAAGTTGGATGCTTGCTTCAGTTACGCTCAAATTCCATCCGACTCAGCCTTCTCCCGCGATCCTCAATTTCACCCTCTTAGAGCTTAAGGGTCAACAGATCTAAGGATGACCCAGTGACAGTGCTCGTACTGACTCAAGGACGCCCGAGTGCTCATTTTATTTCCGAGCATAAATTCCTACAAATTTATTCAACAGATTTCTCCTGCGAAACACTCTCCCGACTCTTTCGTCAACACACAGTAGCCCGAAGATCGATTTTTTTATTTTTATGTAGTTTCTTCCGCTATTCGATAAGTCGTTTTCGCTAAATCTAAAATGGCTGAAGCGCCTGGTAAAAACAAATTGAAAATGGGAAACGCCGGGCGATATTACGGCGCCTATCTCATCTACGACGTAGCCAACTCGTGCCTTGCGGCTCTTCACGCCAAAGTGTCTCCTACGATGCCTGCCATTACTACCGCAAATCTCACTCCTGAGATTATACGAAACGGACCACCGTTACCGGCCCACGTTCAAAATCCCCGTAAGTTCGATGGAATTATGAATTTTTTTATTTTTTTTCCCACCATCCAATCCATTGCTCTCGTTGCTTCCATTTTTAATACTTTCAACGCAACACTCATCATTAATTATTCAAGTCAACCTTTCATCCTCTTAACTTCTCGATCTTTCTGTTTACAAATCCTCCGGAGAGAGCTTGAGAATCGTTTCGTAATTCCTTGCAGTTTGAACATTGATTCGGCATCTAAAAACAAAAACTCCTGTTGAAAACGTGATTAGAAACGAAATCCAGTTTTTTTTTCAGTTTCGATGAAACGGGCGACAGACAATTCTTGTCATTGCAAGAAGTGAGAGTTTCTTATTACCGTTCTTTTAATTCCAACTGTTTTCTCGTTCATGCCGCGAGCGGCATAGTAATCTCGTAGTTTTCATGAAACGATGTTTTTTGTTTACTGGTTCTGGTGCATCCTCACACCCAATATATTGTAAATATATATATACACGTAGATATACATGAATGTATATATATCGTTGTTCCTTACTATTAGTGGAAAGAGCCGTATTCGAAAACCGTCTCGAAAAACGTAATGATCGTGCTGCTGCTCGTAATCGTTTGCCCACACGCGCTCCGACGTACGACGTAGCCCGTAGAGCAAACGGCGCCTTCACTGCTGCGATTCACGTCGAATATAGAACAAAAGTAAAGAAAGAAATGAGCGTACGAACGATAGAGAGAGAGAGAGAGAGGGAAAGAGAGGGGGGAGGATAAGGAAAGGGATGATTGAAGAAAGAAGGTAAAAGAAGAGGAGAGAAAAAAACAAAGTACAAAGTACACGTTCACCAACGTCGGTTAAAACCCGGCGGCCTTCTCCCCGTGCAGGGAAGCTCGCGATCGTTACACGCTTCTCTAAGTGGATTTCCTACGAGTTTGTGCCGTCGTGATCGCGTGTCAACGCTTCTCCAGGCGCGCCCGAACGAGCGAGATCGCGCCCTCTGCCGGCTCTGAGGAGGATATGTAATCGAGGGTAGCTTGTTCCATACGAAACATAAGAGCCACGTGAAAATATCGTATTTTTAGCATTCACGAGACTCTACTTGTATTCTCCCAGCAGTCGCACTTTGCTCTCTGAATACACGTTATCAAATTGTCGAATGCAACCAAGATTTGCATATTTAAGCTTTTCACGATCACACGACAAAGCCAAGCGGCCTCTTCCGCCATTCGCTTCAGCAACTTTGTCCATTTGTATATTTTACAACCACAACCGCAGCACGAGTAGATCATAAATCACCTTGACACAAAAATTCTGTGAAAATCTACACCAGGCCGAATTTCTATGATTAAATTACTTGATTAATCAATCAACAAATAATTTCCGGTTGTTCCGGACCATGAATTCTCGTAGGTCAAAAACGGGCAAACCATTTTCCCATTGCAATCGTGTTTTTACTGCCAACCGGGACAGCACCACAAACGCTAGAAAAAAAAAAGAATCTCCAGGATGAACAATGAAATACGAGATAAATATCATACAAATGTCCCTGCACAAATACTCGCGCGAATCTCATGATTCATTCGCAAAGTAAGTGCTAGGTTCTAAAGACTTTTTCTATCCCCAGTGCCATTACTTGCTTTTGTACTCGTTGTTTTTCGTCCATCCTTGAGGTTCCCATATGTACACAAGAACGAGGCTTTATCTCACGGGGATTGAGGAAAGGATAAGAGAAAAGAAGCGCCTACGGAGTGTGCTATATGTGTATAGATGCACGTAGACATAACGGAGATCGTCGGTAGGTTAACGGGAGCTTGAAGACGGGTCTGGAAATAACTTGCGAGCCGGTGTGATAGAGAGCCGGGGATGGCGTGTCTGTTTTGATTTATAAGAATTCACCACGAAACCACCCCTCAGCGCAGCTAGCTTCTTGCGACTAGGCGCGTTAGTAGCCCTGCTACCTCGCAGTTATATGCGGGTATCGTGTATATGTATATATGCATGACCCACATATGTATATATCTCACGACAGTCCTCTCGGCTAACCTGACTTTATGTTTTTTCTTCTAATCCTCCTCCGTCTTCAGCAGTTTGCGAATCCACCCTCTTTTAAAAGCAGAAAACCAGATGGATAGTTGGGAAAAATTATACGTTGTGAGAGCGCGCGAAGGGTTGCGAGCGAACGCGGAGAAGCAGCTTTCAGTAGCCTTTCCCGCGATCCACTATCGCACTACCAAACATTTTTCGTACTCAGTCACTTTTAGCTTTTCCTATGGAGACCCCTTGTTTGCTTTTCCAGTATAAATAATAGCCCACATCTTCACGTATCTGATGTAGCGCCCTCTCATCATCGCGCTGTTTCAACGATCGAATCGTCGTTCCTGATTCGCATTATCCGACCGCTGACAGATCGCCGTTTGCCTTATTCGTAACGCTGCGATACGAGCAATACCGTATATTGAGATTCCCCTCGATCATCGCCGCGTAATCAATCAACCTTCCAGAAAGAGACGCGCGTGCCTTAATCCCCCAGATAAGCTCGAACGATATTGCCCAAATATATGTACGCTACAGCGTGTTATGCTCCGCCAACGTTCCTGCTGCTGGCGATCGACGGCTGGCCTAAAGGTCTGCCGTCGTGCCAGCCTCCGACAATCGAAGACGATGTCAATCAAGCTACAGCTTCTCTCGATTCCTGCTCGATGTCTACGGCCTCCGATCATCCGCTCGTGTACTTTGAGGATTATCGAACCCGACGCGTATTAATCGCGAGCATGTTACTCAGGATTCAACGACAATTTATTGGAGAAAAGATCGAGAAAATAAATTCGCCTGTCGACATTATTTACGCTTACCGGAGATGCTCTTTAAAAAATATACCGAAAATTTCGGGCTTTTTGAAAAATATCGTGCTCCTATGGAAGCTGCATGATGGAAAATGGTTTCTTTTAACTTTATGAAATAATCTGTAATGTTGGTCACGTTATCATTAACGATTGCTTCATTTCTCGCTACCTCGAGGCTTTTACTATACGCAAACCAATATCCTTTAAAGTGTAAGTTTGTGCATGCTGGTCGTGTGAAAAAAAGCAAAAGCCCAGGTTCTCAGTGCCGAGCATGCAACACGCGTTCACAATTTTTTTTTCTTTTCTTTTCTTTTGCCGTTTTTTTTTGTTCAACCTCCCGCTCTCGCGATTTTCCTTGGCAGTTTCGCGCACGACGGCGCTCTTCCCTTTTCTCACTTTTTCTTCGATTTTTTAAAACTCTCCTCTCGTTGCTTTCATAATCAGCAGCCACTCGCTCTCTTTTTACCAAGGCATGCACGGATATGCTGCAAGTACATGGCATGTTGCTGAACGGAGAGGATCGATGCGCTGCACTTGCCCGTTGCACACTTGCCGTGTGTTGCAGTCACGGGAGGTACTCTGCGATTTTAAGGCCTGATAACACATGGCACGGATACCTCGCTACACATACGTCCACACTGTTTTACACATCGAATTGCACTCTTGGCAGAAAAATAAAAAACAAACTCCGCGCGACATTGCAAACTTGTATTCCCTTTTTCTAATTACGATATTATGACTTTATCGTATTACAAATTTTACGACGACCGAGAAACAGTTTAGGATTCGTCCGTTGGCAATTACGAAACATTTTTAAAAATTTAAAAAAAATTGAAATCTCGCATGTTGCTTGTTCTTTGACTTTTTCCTTATCCACAGGATTTCCGGGGACACCGAAAACTGTGATTTTTCTTCATTTTAATTTTGATTGCAAAAGAAAATCTCTGACGTCGAAAAATATTTACCGTTAGCGTTTTCGGAACTTTGGTAATTATTCAAAAATTGTGAGCGTTGGTTGATTTTTTTTTACTTTCTACCCTAAAAAGATCGATGGATTCTCAATTTTTGGGATTTTTTCGAAGCGACACTCACCCCCGGATTCTATTTGTACCGATCTTTACCGAATTCTTTTTTTTTTTTTGCCGCTAAATTACGAAGTCATAATGATGAGAAATAAAGGGAAATGTGCTATACTTGGTAAAGTGTCGCAAAAGGAGGGAACGAGAATTGGAACCGATAGAACGTAGTGGATATTCAAGCCGGATCAAATCGTCTCGCCTGTTATCTTAATTAAAACAGAAGTAGATGAAGTTGAAGGAGGCACAACGTTGTCGGAGATTTACACGGTTAGAAGGAGAAAATCAGAGTGCGCGGACGCTCGTAAAGAGTCTTGCTTTGATTGCAGAAACAATACCTCGTTAACTTCGAAGTCAGCGATCTAGTAACTACCGGAGAACACCGACAACGACGACACTCCTACATCCTTACTCCGCTCTTACATGCGCCTCTCTCGGTTTCTCTTCGTCTTTGCTCTGTCAAGTTTTTCACGTCGACTCGGACTCGTACGTATACCAAATCGCACATACCAAATGTAGCCAATCTCCCTCGTGTGTGCGTGCGAGTATACACTCATCTGTGTGTATTATATCTTCGTAGCTGAGCAGCTGGCAGCTTATTCCCGCGAAGCTACCAGTTTATAGAGTCATCGGTATTATATCGCGAAAGTGCCAGAGCGAGGGCCGTCTTAGCAAAACCGTGGATCGAAGTCGAGACGCGAGCAGCCTCGAGTTGGACTATTGCGGATAAATTGTGAGAGACGAGAACCAAACGATAAGGAGTGTTTCCTCGAGAGAAGGACGATTCCAGGCCAATGTGTGCGAATCTCTCCGACGAGTCGTAATTCCTCATAGACCATATATTTATTCAACCATATGGGGATATTCGAACCGTACACAGAAAAACAAAAACTTATAATTTTCATAGGAATTTCTAGAAAAAAAAAATTCCGTGCTTTCCAACAAACGTGATGAGAATGCGGTAAAATTTGTCATGCTGCATCAGAAAAATTCGTTGTCACATTTCAAATTTTGTGCTACGAAAAACATTTTTTTCTAAGCAAATAGTAATTTTTTTTTTCTTCATAAAAACCCATAATTTTTATAACATGCATCTACAAATACTGCATCACGTTTCTTTTATATTACGATCAAATGATTGCAGATTCCGTGTATTTCCCTCATTTTTATTTATCAATTTTCTAGCTCGAATTAATTGGGATCTTTGCTTTTATCTAATTTCTCATTTGGAAACGAAATTTTCGCGCTCATTATACCGACGAGGATATGGGACGATAATCGAAAACATTTTTTTCACGAGAAAAAAAATTCTTTTTTAGAGAATAATGGAGACGACAGTTTTTTTTATCTCGCACGAAATGCCCCATGGATAAATATCAGCTGTACGGATGTGTGTACTCGGTTCACTCCGTACTAACTTTGTCCCTAGATGTCACTAACACGACTGATATAGTGGGCAAGAAAACGCAGTCAAACTTGTACAGTTTTATCGTATTTTGTGTGTATTCTGTCACAACTACACGCAAGGCCATTGGAGATCCGGATAGATGAAGAGGAAGAGTCACGTCGAAAGAGGATGATAGCAAGGGAGAAGGAGAATTGTCGTCGACGGTCGGAAGTCTCCTAACGATCGTTCCCGCAGCTACAATCTATTATTTTCTTCGTGCGAGTTTTCTACTACTCTTTCAATCCTTTATCGTTGCTTTTGTTCTTTATCTATACACATATCTACGTGTATCCGTCAGTCTGTACTTTCGTCTGGCATTCCGCTATAAATGATAAAGCTCTCTCGTGTTATCGCACATCCCTTTCCCTGCCCAATTAAATGGAATAATAATGCACCAGCAGAGTTTACGATATGTCTACTTTACGCCTGTGCGAAGAGAAGGAGAAGAATGAAAGATTCAAGGGAAAGCGAAATACGAGTAGCCACGTGGAGATTTTCGAAAGAGCAGAGCAAGAGAGAGAGAGAGAGAGAGAAATTAAAAATGAAAGCTCTACCGTGTTTTTATTCACACGTTCCTGGACCATCATTTGGGCGACACGCTATTGTCACAATATT
Organism: Hyposoter didymator; assembly: GCA_037952995.1. Lineage (NCBI taxonomy): Eukaryota > Metazoa > Arthropoda > Insecta > Hymenoptera > Ichneumonidae > Hyposoter > Hyposoter didymator. The sequence goes on from JBAJMU010000002.1 coordinate 18,985,645, forward strand.
TTTTCGCTTTTCCTAGACCGCATACCGGCGCTCCATAAAAAGCATCGCAACGGTTTTCCTTTTTTACTCACAAGCTCGCGCACAAACATGCAAGTTTGCGCAAGCCTTCTTCAAAACACGAGCATTATCCCTATGGCTCCTTTTCTTCCTACTCTCTTTCTCTCGCTTCCCTCATTCATTTTCCTTGTCTCACTCACGCTCTTTTCTTCGTCCTCCCCTCTTTAAGGTTTCACCACTAGCCTGACTTAAGTTGGCGCCATGAACGCCGTCTCTCCGATGCATTTCGTGTGCTGGGAGGAAAGGGTGAAAAGCTTTCTTAACTCTGGCTCGGCGTGCTGCTGAGCCCTAACCTCTTCATCCCTCTCATTCTTCCTTCTCCTTCTATCTTATGGCTGCTTTATTCCCTCCTCTCTTCCTCTTGCTCGCTTAATTCTCTCTACGCTCGCTTAATTACCAAACCAGTTACCTCTTAATTGTTAATTTAGCGCATTACGTTATTCTTCGTTAGGCTCGACGTGTACTCTGTCAGCCACGATGAGCGGTAGCAAAGAAAGCAAAGTGTAATAGAACGAGAGACAAGACAGGATGGGAAAAGCAGCGAAAATGGGAAGGGAATGTCGGCGAGACCGAAAGAGAAACGCAGAGAGGAAAATACAGAGTATATCCGTGAGGAAATGAGATCCTCCCCAAAATTCGGGAAAGCGTGGGCAAAAATTGCCATAGTAATAAACTAGCCGAGAGGTGTGCGACGTTTCACTCTTCAGGAATTTTCCTACTAATTATTTATTTAACTTCCTCTCTGGAATGTCTTGAGTTTATTTCGAAAAAGGACCAAACATGAAACACATTTTATATAGTCTCGCAATAATTTATTCAGTTATTTCTTGAAAATTTCGGTACGTGTTTTTTTTTGACAAAATTCTGTAGAATCGCATGGACGCAAATATTTATTTTCGTAGGTTTTGCCGTCGCTCATTCATGGATTTTTTCCAATTTGCATCTAACGTTAAATTCGCAATAAGAAATTTGTACCAACGAAAATTTCATTCATTCGGTATTTTACGGCCATCAACGCCCTGCTCCTTCTTGTTTCCTTTTCTTCTCCCTCGTTCTATTCACGTTATTTGTTTCCCTCGGCCGTGAACTCTTGAGAAAAAGCTCCGACGAGGGCCAGAGGGTTGCGCGAACGAATGCGAGGTTTCGAGTTCAGGGAAAGGAAAAAAGAGACAGACAATATTCTGCACTTTTGTATATATAAGAGAACGGGAAGCTGGGAATGTTTCGGTCACGTACGATCCATCGTTCTCTTTTTCAGACGCTCGAGCTTGCAAGCTTCCCGGCTTGATGCTTCTCCTTTTTGGCCACCCCCGTTTTCCTGTCTGAGTGATATTTTGCCACTTAATCCTCTCGTGATGCTGCGGCTCCTTTCCCTCCACCACATCTTTCTACACCTGAAGTTATTTATTCCACAGCCTTCGATGACGTATAACGCGGCGGCATATTCCTCATGCAATCATTCTT
>JBAJMU010000002.1:18987176-19025951 GCA_037952995.1 Hyposoter didymator
TTAAACACGGCGATCAATTAATATGTCGAAGTGTCACGAGGATCCAAAAACTTGAACTGCTAATGTGGAAACTCTTTGATTTTATTTATTTCAATCCTCATCGTCGATCCAATAAATCTTTTTAGCAAAAATGTACATTTCGAATGTATATCATCGAAGAAAAAATAAAAGTTACACGCGAAGTTGTGTAAATATTTTACGTAATAAAAAAGAAACAAGTTTCGGTGAAGACGAAAAAAAAAGTTTCCCATCGATTTCCGTCGATATTTATACCCCAGAACGTACTTTCAATTCTATACCTTTTTCCTATACTGTACCCGAATTTTGAGGCTGTTCGTACGAGGGATCAGGGAGATAAGCCAGCAGAGAGGTCGAGAGGGAATAATTATTGTCTCAAGAAGTTATGGTTGTGTGTATAGTAACGTGTCTTGGTGCTTTACGCATCTCTTCTGGTGAATTTACGAAGTAAAAACAACTCCTACACCTGGTACGCACGCAACTCGAAGAATTTTACGATCTTCGAAGATGTATAGTGCGAGTGGTCGGAAGGTAGTTTCTTTTTCCTACAGTTGAAGGCAAACTCGCGCGCTTAATCATGATTTATAAATCTTTCCATCGGCGACGCAGGAAAAGAGAAAGTCCGGGGGTTTTTTTACGAGCAACAGCAGAAAAAGCTCTTGCCTCCGAAGCATGGCGGGAAGACGTATCATTTAGGCACTAGAATACAGAACGAAATCGTCAAAAAGAGACATAGGAGAGTCGTGAAATCGCATCGAACGCCTTATTTCCTCGCATACCTTCAAACGCCATCGTATTCGAATTTACGATATCCTTTATATCGAGTCACGATCGAAAAACTCGAGGAGCTTGTTTCCGAAAGGTATAACAAAAAAATGAAAGGAGGAGCAGGGCAAAGAGAAATCACACTGTCAAACGTGCGTCGGAATATGTTCGAAGCGCATGTTCACATAGTCAAACATCATCTCCGGAAGAAGTATATATCTACGAGAAATATTTTTTACTATCCAATTGAAAATCCGTGACTCAGAAGCTTGATAATTTCGTTTCTGAGTCTCGCTTGAAATTTTAGTATTACGATGCACCGCACCAGGGGCCATGGCAATCCTTATAAAAGTTATGGGATGAGAGAATTACAGCTGTAAAAGGAAATAACATATCTACATGAACGTGCTTTACAAAAATAGCAAGACTAAATGGACTGAAGCTCTTCCAAGCACATTTATTCGTCACGTATTCCTGAATCTTTTATTCCGTTTTTCCAACCGTCTTATTCCCAACTTTTCCTGCGCCTTTGACTCTTCACTATTTCCCATCTCACTATATATACAATATTAAATGCAGTTTTAAGCTTGGGATGCTATCTCTAGGCATTAATTTTTCTATGGATCCATAAACGAGAATCGTAATACAAAGTAATGTTGATATGGAGAATATGAAAACGCAGTGCGACTTTGGAATACGTACTTACCTTCGCGTATGCATCATGCGAGCGTGTATGTTTGCTCTAAAAGCTCGGATAGGGATGAGCGCGGAATGCTATACATGGAAAAGAAAAAGTCCACGAGCGACAGGCGAAGAGAGAATTACGTTATAAGAGTTTCGTGTATACATTTAGTGTTAAACTTTTAATACATAAGTTTATGGAGGAAGGCACTCCTAGGGAAATTCGGGGAGATAAGGTTTGAGAGGCATTTCGTGTCTCTTGCATTTGGTGGCTCGATTCGCTCGCCCTTTTACTTTCTGGTAGGGATAACTGACTGCGATACTACAGCATGAAATTGGAGGAGAACAACGACGACGAAGAGGGAGGAGGGCGACGACGACGGCGTTCTGTCACAAGAATCACATTAGCCGCGCTGTACCGAGCGTGCTGGCGTGCTGGAAAGTGCGCACACAAGCTAATTACAGGACGACACGAATGCCTCTAATTACTTTTATTCCAGTTCCAACGAAATTTGTTGAAGCGCGCGGGATTTGCCCGGAGGAAGAGGGGCGGGGGAGGGGGGAGAAAGAAAGGGAAAGAATGGTAGAGAAAGAGGATGAGGAGCGGAAAGGAGGAAGGCTAGAGAGTGAGAGTGCAAGCGCACGTATAACCCGTGCCGTTTCACCCTACAAAAGTCCACTATCCTTTCTACCTAGATTATACATTAATATGTATATATGTATATACACAAAGTCCATATAAATGTAGCGGCACTCCTTTTTTCCTCGCTCTTTCTCTTTAACCCCGCTCACACCGAAGCCCGCGCGCCATTCGCTCCTTCCCATCCAACCTCCCTTTGCCCATACACGCGGACGTAAAAAAACAAAAACCCCAGGGAACTTTGTGTCTGCATGGGTGAATCGGCAGATGGAAAAGCTGCGTGACCATTTGGACGGTTCTGCGTCCTTTTCTCTCGCGATCTCTTCCTTCCTCTCACTCACTCTCTCTCTCGCTCGCTGGTTGCTTCTCGTCACCCCATTAAAATGCCCGATCGTTGGATAATCGACAAAGCGAGAAGAGCAGTCCGACGAGCGTGCGAGGCAAACTCTATGACAGAGAAATCGCCGCGGTATTCGGTTGAGTACGCGCGCCGACGAGACCAGCAATTTTCCATGTTCGAGCCACATTGTCTGCTCCTTTCATCCTCCCCTGCCCCCCAAGCTGCAAGGGTGTTTGACTCAATTTCTATATCGCCCCTTTATACACATATTCGTATTGAATATCTACGTGCCGATCAATCATCAATATCTAAGCAACTAACGAAACAGAATGCTGCGACCTAAACCTCGTCGATTCAACGAATCAGCCACGTCGACACGAATTATTTTCTCCCTCGTTAACTCCAGCCATAATAACAATAAGTCGTCTCGATAATCGGGGATGCGATGGCGAGATTCCTCATTGATGGGATCGGCTTTTCGACGATAATAACACGACTTGTCGTTCATCCTTGACGGTCATTAGTCACGTTGAAGGAAAAGCTATCGAATAACACTTTTAATTTGTACACTTGTTCAAAAGTATGTATCGGATGATGAAGAACGAGAAATGAGACGAGGTAATGATCGAACAACTTGAAGGAGCACGTACAAAGCTCTAACGAAACGCAAGGCAACTGTTGGGAGTCTGAAGCTTTTACAGTCGCGACTTAATTTCGTATTTTTTTTCCTCAACGTCTCTTGTGTATCTCCCTTATTCTGTCATTAGCTTCTCATTCTCTACGTAGTCGTGAGTGGGAAACTCACAGGGTATATTGGCCAAGTACAATGTGTAGAAACGCGTACAGTTAAACGAGATGCTGTTGAAGCCTCTCGCGAGAGTCGCTTCGAGACTTGCGTCAAGTTAATTCCCGTCGACGTAGCATCGTGCGAGGCTCTATCTATATACGATTTCTTCGGCTATACTTGTTCTCATGAGTTAACTTCACTTTGGTACAGCCTGTTGTGCCCTGCTGGAGTGCCGCACGACCCCTCATACTCTTCTCCAACTTCCGGTTGGTTATACCGTGAAAATAAGCCGCGAGGTCGCACAGCGTGTATGTTCGGTGCGGCCTCGGGATCTCTCTCTCTCACTCTTTCGCACACCTTTCTTCCGCTCAGTATCTTGCAAGGGGTGCATAGAAATCAGTGAGTTCTGCGCAACGGTAGATTAGGACAAGTAGGAGTTGGCTACGTGGGTTACGGAGGGAAAGAGACAAGGATATCGTGTGCGGGCTGCCTCTGGAATATATTCTGATGAAGGGAAAGAGGCAGCTTGAGAACAGCGTGGTAAACTTCGCTGACGACCCCCGCCGTCTCGGAAAACAGTCGGAGAAACAGAGAGCAAGCATAAGAGAGCAGGATGTGAGGTAGCAAGGCAGAGAGGGAAGAGCACAGAGCACTCGTACGAGCGCTACGAGCAAAAGGCACGCGCAAGGAGGTGGAGAAGCTCGGGACGAGAGATGCGGAAGGCACCTGGATGGAGGCAGCAGCAGCAACGCAGCAGGGTAATTCAAACAAGGCTAACCCCGGAGTGAGCACGAGACCGGATCCATAAATCGGTAAAACGAGAGCAAAACGACTAGATCGAAGAAAGTTGAGGAGGGGTAATAGATAGGGAGGCATAGACATCTCCTGGAATACCAAATGCAGAGTGAACTAAAGGAGAAGGAGACAAAGTGCATGATGCGCTCTCCCAGAACCAAGTTGGCCTGGGAAGAGGGGACGTAAAAGAAAGACAGAGGAGCAGAATATGCCCCAGTAGCATTGAGGAAGCAACTCCCTCGTGTGAGTGAAAACTTGGAAGGAAAGTCGTACGCCGAGCATAGAAACGAGAAGAAACGTGCGATGGAGGAGGTGAAGGAAGCAGGCTGGAGCAACGGACACATATTCCTATCGAGTGTGTTTCAGCTCGACCTCTAATATTATCCCATGTCACCTCTTGCCCCATGGCCTCCAGAGAACGCGGACAAGGGACGCAAAAGCAAGACACACACAAACCAGCCTAACTGTCCCTCGCCCTCGCCTCCTTCCCACCTCCCCCTTCTCCTTTCCTTTTCCTTTTTCTCCTTCTTCCTCTTCTCTCGTTCCCGCTTCACGTACACCCCAATTTTCTCGGGGATCACTCGAGCGGCTGCCTCCAGATCGAATAACGTGATATCCTAAAGTAGCGAGTGCGACCGACTGATCCGATGCTTTACTATACATCCACGTTCGCGTTCTCGATGATTGTTCGATCTCACCAAACTCTCCCGACCAATATACCAGCAAGATAGAGAAATAGAACAAGACAGAGTGCACTTTGTTTTCATGTATCAAAATATACGTATAGACTTTTCACAGTCCAGTCGTCGGAGATCCGTTCGAAAGTTTCTTGCTGCTGCTGAAACTTTTTTCACTCCGTGTCATGTATCTCCAGTCTGTACTTACCGACGTTTATATGTATTCAAAACGACGAACAAGGGATAACGACAAAAGACGTATCATCGCCGACACACATAGACCCGCTTTTACATTTATGTACATAAAATGTTTGTGTAAGCAGTGATAAAGTTTCTGTTTTCACGATCGCGAATTGAGAAATAACTTTTCCGAAAGTTCAATGTGTCAAATCTTGGCACGTTGTTGGACACTTGTTCTGTGTGTTTCATGGTGAATTTTCACAGTCAACTTTCCGAACAAGGCAACAGGTTCCCAAAAGGTTAATTCTCAAAAGTATTCGTCCATATACTCGCCCCCTAAAGAAGTTGAGTCATTAAAAAAAAAAGTCGAAACTACGGACATTAAGATCGAAGAAAATCCGCGTCTTAACTAAGTAGCAATCTTCATCCAGGACTTTGCTACTTTCTTATCGACCTTTTTTAACAAATTGGTTCATTCCCTCATACCCTCTCCGAGTCGAAAGCACGATCGAAAGTTGGGATCCTCCCACCAATTGGACATTACTACTGGCTGTCCCTCCTTCGCCCCCTCGCCGGGGCTGCGTGCTACTGACTAAGCCAGAGTTTTGCAGTCACCACAAGATGGAAACCTTCCTTCGGCTTCACGGAAAACCTCAAGAACTAATAGACGCTCCGAGGAAACGATCAGAGAAATTCGAAGTCACCGCTTCAATAAAGAGAAAAAGGCAAAGCGAGCCGGAGACGGAGATGCGGGATGATGGTTGGATAAAGAGAGGAGGGAGAATGAACGGGAATTAGAAAGAGCAAGAGAGAAACGTGGAAGAAGGAACAACGGATTGATAAACCGAGAGGCGAAGATAGGAAGAGAGAGAGAGAGAGCGAGAAAGCCTGATCGAACGTTTCCATCGATGCCACAACTGCTGTTAGAAACTCCATAGGTCGAGGAACTAGGGAGCCTAAAGCGTAAAGCGTAGGAAGAGGGAAAGACGAGAGTTAAAGGGGAAAACCGAGAGATGATAGAGCCCGGCATCACAGCGGGAAGCGACGTCTCCAAATCTTGTATATAGACACCAATCGACGGTGCGAATTCAGCAAAGACCAGAGCAAATGAGAGGTTGAATGGAAGGAACAGAGAGTCTACGACTAATTGAGAGAAGAGTCTCGCTCTTGGGGGATGGTCTGGCATCGCTCGTCTCGACCACCGCGACGATGACGAAGAAAAGACCGGAGTCGTTGTAACGACGATTCTATGAAATAACCTTGGCCCGATTTCACCCTCTCTGCTATTCTTCATCTCATCGTTCTTACGTCTTGCTACACTCTGTCCTATCTTCCTCTACACAGTATTCTCTAACGACCACACTTCCTTCTTATTCCTCCAAGTACTTCACGTAAGTAACCACTCTTTCGCTTCTACTATTTTTCCTACACTTTCCATTTCCTCATCACGCTATATTCCGTTTATTTCTCTCAATATCCGTAGATATATATTTATATTTTTCTTGTGGTGAAAAAAAATGTGGGATGCCCAACTGATGATTCTTCGCGTCAGAATTCATCTCGCGCTGCGTCACGAAACGACGAATCGACATTGTTGTTTCGACAATGCAGATGTTACACTTTTTTTGTGACACAAGCTTTGGAAATGTCGTTTCGAGGAGGAAATGAATTACATATGACGATTAAATTCTTGGCAATTTTGTCTGTCGAACGCACCAGAGCTACGGAAACATGAATATACGATATTTTTCTTTTCGACGGCGGAATATTAGACGAGCATTGTCTTTTTAATGAATTCGTATGAAGCAAAAGTCGAAGGGTGCTAGGATGAAATAAAATTGAATGAAATTTCTTTCTTCTCGTGTTTTGATTACCCGGAAAAAATATTTCCAATCTGCAATGAATCGTTGAATTATGAGACGTTTGTCCGCGTAAAAACTTCAAGGGTAAACAGCCTTTATTTGGAGGACAGGTCAAAGCCATGAATTTTCATTAGTTTTCATAAAATTTTCTAACTGCGAGGATCGCCACGCATGAAAATAAAAACTAATTTCTTCCGACCTGTCCGGCAATGGATAGGAAGAGGAAGATAACCGTTGGGTATGTGCTCGAAGCCCGATAGAGATGCATTGCACGGTGACCCGTTCTTTTCTGCGTGCGAACGAGTCGCACGAGGTGGTAAATCGAGAGACAGAAATATAGGGTCTGTGTGCGCAACTGTTCGAACCCCGGCCATGTGCAATGGTACATTGGATTCTGGACAAAAGAGAGAAAGAGAGAGAGAGAGAGAGAGTGAAGGAAATACAGACAGAGAATGTCCGCTCTCATTTTCCTCTCGTTCCTCGAATCAGTATCATAAATTCTCGTCGACGTAATTTGACTTACCGCTATGCTTTTCCCTTTTATTACGTCTCCTGTCGTGGCATGTAGCCGGGAAATGAGTCCGGAGCACATTCGCAACGGGCGAGCATTTTTTATTTCCTAGAGAAAACTTCCCTTGGACATTTTTTTTCTTTTTCTTTCCCTTTTTTGTTTTTTTTTTTGGTTTTTTTTTTATTATTCGACGATCTCTCTTCGCCGAAACGTCATTTTCCTCACGAGGTTTTTTCTCCAGTCTCCTTTTCCCAGCATCTCATATCTTGCACCAGGAGGATCCTAGATGTCTCGTTTCTTCTTATTACCCTAACTGTTTGTTCTCGTCGAAGGGAACCAGAAACTCTGGGGTGACGTCAGTGCCTTATCGGGCTAAAACTATAAAAAAGAGACCCCGACCCTCCAGTTGAAAAAAAGGGTTTTTGATAAATTTCATTGCTGTCGAATATTTCGCGTTTCCTTTTCATTCTGAGAGAAGAGATTACAGTCACGACGACTGAATAGAGTAATCGTTATTATCGAGCTGCTGCTCAAAAAGTACGATAGTTCGATGGCGATGAATACGCGAACAAGTCGGTAATGAAACTCAAATATTTTTGAGCCATTGGTCCACCGCAAAGCAAAGAAATCAGTCGCTCGTTGTATGAGTTGCGTAAAACATTTTGCGATCACGCCATGTATATAAATAGACGATGAGAAAGAAAAGACGAGATAGGGAGGGATCGCGGGGACCCACGGTCGTGCAAAGCAAATGGATCGACCAATATTTGCCAGCTTTCGGTAAACAATCAAACAAACAAGGAAAGCGAAGCGAGTGACAAAATCGGGATGCAGAAGGAGGTAGGAAAAGAGAGGGAGAAGAAATGGAGAGCAAGGAGACGAGAGAATAAAGATCGTACACGGTGTACACGATCGTAAAAGCTTTCGACAGAAAACGAGAGCAATTAGGAGGCGTGTAATTTCAACAATTTTTAAGCATTTTGACATTTTTTCAACAGCATTCAAGGCAACTTCCTACTTGGTATTCGTTCTCCAAAAATATATAAACACGCGTTTTGAATCAACGACAAAATATCCCCTCCAAACTTTCCCCAACGCGATGAAATATTCGCGTAGCACAAAAAGTTCACAGGATCCAATGTCCGATTATATCCGCTGCAGATAAATCACCATTGACATCGCTTGATGTATTATAATTCTCCTTACCCATAAACTATGAGATATGGGAAATGGTGGATATGATGGCGTGATGTGATGATGCATGGTGTAATACGATGGTGTGCATAGTGTGCTGTATAACGATGAATAGTCCGATGTGATGATGTATGGTGTGATATGAGAGTGTACGGTGTGTCATGGTGTATATGGTGTGATATCCGAGTATGGGGGTATGTTATGTGATATTTGATGAAAAACGTAACGTCATTATGTATGGTGCGATGGCATGATCCATGGTGTAATGAAATGATGCTGTATAAAATAACATGATTTTATGGTGTGATTTGATAATTCTTTGGGTATTATCTCATGGTTATGATCCCATCGAATATTTTGTTGCGATTTTTTTTTGCGTTTATGCCGTCGACGCGGGTTCAATGCACGTCGTGGCATAAAACATGAATTATTGTCTGCTCAATTAGTAAACGTCGATTCAAGGGGAATACGCAGAATTGTCATTGAATAGGAAAAAGCGGAAATAATGAAATTTCATGATTCTAGAATTTTTATCCAATTAGCGATCACTCAAGGGTTGAAAGCGTTTTTATTTTTTTCACTGATAATTGGGAAATACAGTTCTTTCATCTCTTAACATCATGAGTGAGGAACTCGCCATTTTAAATTCAATAAAACGAGTCCTATAAGATCTCACCCCCAGGGTTGCCACAAAACATACCACAGCTCGTCGTCTCGTTAATTTCTCATTATACGAGCAGCAGCCAATTTCAACTTGGTTCGCAAGGAGAAAGGCGCTCGATGAAAAAACTGCGAGAAGGTAAAAATTCGTTCGTGCATCCGTAGCGTCGACTGACGATCATTTTGTAGATTTTGTTTGTTTTTTGGTATCTTGAATTTTTCTATTTTTATGAGAGTGAGAAAAGCGAGTCGATGCGGGCACACGAGGTATGGGCGTGCCCGCACATTTTCGTCGGTGGATTATCGGAGCTGGTTATCGTTGCATGTGAGAACACACACTGAGTACTCTTTACGCGTTAGTCCCCACAGGTAAAATGTAGAGAATTTTACCCGTACCCTCTTGTGCATTGAATTGCAGCCCCTGCTTTCACCTCTTTCTACTACCCCTTTATTTTTTTCTCGTTTTGCCCGCTTTACGGATGTACAGAGTGCAGTGCACTCTGCCTTTGCCCTCCAACTGTAGTTACCATACGACTCGCAGGCTGTGACCTATATTCCACTCATTTTCAGGTAATTAATATTTCAGCCGCGGCTTTGTTACGCGCGAGTTAATTTCGATTTGGCCACGTTTCAGTTTTCTGGCCCATTCTATCTCTCTCCCTACATTTCTCTTCCTCTCGGACCTCTTCCTTTTTCTATCTTTCTCTTTATATATACGTATACATATATTTATGTTTCATTTGTTTCAGCCCTCCCGCACCAACTCGCTAAATTCACCCTCGTAGTTTGCCCTCTCGCTTGCGCTCTAGGTTCTCCATCGCCGATTAAGCCGTTACCCGTGAAAAGCAGCGAGCATCCGTGCGCACTCGTACGCGACGCGCGTGCATAATTTATTTCATTCGCGGGTGCACCTCTCTCCCCATGGCCCGCCGCTGGCTCATATCCCTGCGGCCGAAAAGAGATAGAAAGAGAGAGAGAGGGAGCGAGAGAAAGTAGCCGGTGCTGCTGTTATACCATTGCTCTATCGTTTACAACGTTTCGCCAGATAAATTCGTGCCATTGCATCCGGAACGATATTATTCCTATGTAATGGTTTTTGGTGTTCGGGAGGGATGGTAATGCAGGGTGGATGGAGACGAGGTGCATGGGTAACCATATAAACCGTGTGGAGAAGTCCTGCAGGCTTCGCCGTTTGCGACTCAAAAATGCATCGCAACAGTCATGTGTGCAGCAGTTTTCGCAAAATAACTAAGCGTAGCAAATATCGTGCACTTGCTTTTTCTACTCTCATTGCATAAGCAATCACAAGGAAAAATCTAAACGCCATAACTTTGTGAATACTCAGCGCGTAAGATCGCGTTGATCTCCAAACTTTATGATTGCGGTTCCTCCTTTATTGTCGTGCTAGAAAATATAATCACGAAGGAAACAAAAAAAAATGAGGGTACCATTCTTATGACCAATTCCTCATCTCACCCTCGCGATCCCCTTCCCCCAGTCAAGGAATCACCAAAATATTCGGTGGATAGTCAAGCAGGAACTTTTCCATCTTTTTCTCTCGCTCGCTGACTCTGTTGTCTTCTCAGCTTCTCATATCAACCACCAAATTATCTCCCCTGTGAGCATTCCAGCACGATCGCGTAAGATTTTGGCCTAGCCGTGTGATAGGAGTACCGCGCGTGGAGTGAGGAAACGCCAAGAACGCGAAATGAGGAGAGTGGATGGGAATAGCTCCAGTCGTAGTCACAAAACGAAATAGGGTAAGAGGGAAAAGTAAAGGAGTAAGAAAGCGAGAGAGAGAAAGAAAGAGAGTGAGAAAGCTTTAGCAACCGGGTAGAGAGGGACGAAGAGAGTCGGATGAGCGTCTTCGCGTCACCAGGAAATGGCGACCGTTTCCGCCCCGTGGCCTTTAGCCACCCTCCGCCCCCACATTCTCGCCCCTCTGCTCTTCCATCCCCACAATTCTCTCTTGTACCCGACTCTCGAGACCTCGAGCTTTCCCATCCTACCGGCTTAAGATTTAACTATGCAGGGGTTCCCAACTTTGACATGTCGTCTCATACCTAAGTGAGGCTAAAATAAATGATGAAAATATTCAATAAGAAACAGAAAACACTCCGGATGAAGATATCACAAGCGGGACAGGTAGCGTCGAGTCCTCTCGGAATTCAAAGAGGTCTCATTCAGAGTCAACTCTTCAAGTTCTCGACCCTCTTGAACCAGCAGGTCCCTCACTTTTCAAAGTCCGATAGATTCAACACCGACGCCTTTAAATTATACAGATAAACACTCTTTTCCGGGATTCCAGTGATAATTCATTCCAAAATTCTCTCCTTCATTACCCTTAAGGGCAAATTCTCCTTTAGCAGTCACTACACTCTTTTTACTGAGCACTCAGTCCTCTTTATGATATCCTCCCATTCGAGCACACTCGAATTCTTACGATTTATGAATATGTAGTTCAAAGGCGAGGGCCACAAGTTTCCTTTTTTTCGTCGAGAACATTATGACGATTAAAAAGTTGTCCGGAAACGGACTGTGTTCGAAAAGAGAGTTTACAAATGACTAATAGCAACGACTGCGGAATCATGTCTCAAAATCAATAAAAAATAAAATTCATTATTACGAAATTCGTTATTCTTAAAAGTCAAATTACGGGTTTTATGTTTGCACGATGACAAATAAACGAACGATTCTTTGACCAGACCTAAAAATCATAGACCTATATCGGACAATCAATTTGTCCGTAATTATCTCATTTTTCTATCAGCGTTAACGGCGTTATCGACGCGTTACATTCGACGTGCGCGTATATATCCAGGGAAATAGAGTATTATGAGCTTTTTACCGGATATGGGTAAATGCCTCGATTGGCCGCTGTCCAATCTCGATCATACAATTTTCGTCACAATTGAGAGCAGCCCGGGAAACTAGAATCCGAGATGAAATTCATCGATTTATCAAATCAATAAATAATCCGGCGAGCTAGTTTGAATAATTATGGACAAAGCACAATGACGCAAAATTGAGTATTTAAACTTGATCCGATGCCTGATATCAGCAGAGCAGGTCAACCCTGCCCCAACGTTTCTTTCTCAAAAATCACAAATCTCTTAGCTTTTCGGTTTCAACGCAGAAAATTTACAGAGCCAACTTTTTCTCGCCACCCCAATCTAAACGTCCGACTTCTCTGCTCCCCCGTATCTCAATATTCCCCGCTATATATATATGAGCTTGGATGGAATCTGCCATCGTGAAGCCGAGAGCAGTGCGCATAGACTTATCGCATATTGGGCCACGATTTTGCGGATCATTAAACCGGAGTCGAGTGAGGAAGGGGCAGCAGAGGTTCACAGAGGTTTGACTATATTTTGAGAGGCAGCGTGTTGGTTCGTCGGGAATGCTGGCGTTTCGAACCGAGCGGAACTATATAGAGAAAAGTGCAGAAAGAGAAAAATGATGAGGGCGAACGGTGGATAGCTATATATCTATAAATATATAAAGCAAGAACACTGGGACACATATATATGTGTATAACCGATCGACCCGGCACACGAGACGCTCTCGCCGTCGGGCTTTTCTTTGCCGATTTTTCCATGCCGAACCCGTGCGCCCCATACCTCGTAGTCGTGTGGAAAAGGATGATGGCACACTGCTATCCCGTTGTTGGGTATGGTGAAAAAAAGTGGCTAGGTTCGCTACGTGTCGTTGAATTTAAATGTCTGCTTAGTACTAGTGGTGCGAGCCGGTGCTGTTGTACCGAGAGCGTTGAGCTCACGATCGTCCATACATACCGAGCGAAACCGAGAGCATCTACCCTCTATATAAGCGTTTCGGTCATCTCCATACACATGTGCACACTCATTGTTCCTTTCATATGCATGAAACAATCCTCCAGCGCACACTTGCGCTATTTATCGTTCATATAGGATGCGCTCTGCAATCATTTTCGTTGTTTCATTCCTTTTTATTTTTTTTGCCTGCCTCTTTGTTTCTAGAGATTAGATTTGTTCGTGCGAATTCTCGTACGTGTTTTCATCACGTCCGGACATGAGTACGAAATATTGAACCGTGTACTCACACATTTATGCGATTTTTGATACATTAACACAGAGTGTCTCACACATCGATGTAACCGAGCATTGATTCGTTGAAAAGAAAATAGATCCAGCTGAAAAAATGACGCTGATTTACTCTTCGGAATTTATACCGAGACCACCGATTCGGAGCGTGCTAAATGACGAAAGGTATCACACTAGCATCTTCGCGAATGAACCTGTGAAACCTGTGAAACGATCTTCCGATTTCCCAGAAAGCGCATCGTCCTATCTCCCAGATCTTTTATCTTATTCCGTGCCAGCGTCATGCCCCGACGTAAAATAACCGAATGCCATCTTGATCTCGTTTTTTCTTTTAAACCTTAACGACGTAGTAAAACTAGCAAACTCTAGCGAGTTAGAGAGCTACGAGTATCCACTCGCAGAGGCGGAGTTTGATCTGCAGCATCTTTACTTCACACTCGGACAGAAATACGGACACTATATTATCTCTCTTGGGAGTTTATTTGCTAGAGAAGGCGAGTGAGGGAGAGAGGGATAGAGAAAAAAGAACGATCGTTACCTCATCATCGACAAACCGATCTCTCCTCGTATCTTAACACCCTCAAGGCACATCCGATGCGTTTGGTGGATCCTCGTTGCACGGCTTCCGCCTATCCACTCCTTCCCAATTCTCTCAGATTGAGTATACTACTGTATAAATGTGAAGATGTAGACCCGTTTACAGGCTTACTCAGCAGCGGAGAGACCTCCCAAAAGGCATTAGCTCAGATCGCCGCACCGCACGAAAGCATTACTGTGTTCCTTGCTGAGCTTTCGATCATCTGAAACACATGTGTACGTTTTATGAGTGTCCTCAGCAGGAACTAACATAAGTAGTTAATCGAGATTCCAAATGAAACTTCGGCTGAACGATCCTCGTTTTCTCTCACGCGATACCAACGATCGGGTTATATTGGAAAAAGGGGGTCGGAAATGTTTCAAGAGACAATCAAGCATCGCATCGAAACTGTATACCATCGGTGCTAAAAATTCCTTTAATTCCTGCGAGCTTTCGGTCCCTCTGTTTAGTTAAGGGTATTAACGGACTTTCGTTCGACTTCGTAAATATACATCGACTACGAAACGACATTGCCGTTGCTCCTATGCGCAGGCAATCCCTTTTGAAGTTGTTGGCAACGAATCGAGGAGCAAGTGAATACGACGGGCGAGTGTGCGAGTCGAGCAAACGGTGGAACAAGAGTGAGAAAGAGTCGCAACTAGAGAACACGGGGGAGTGAGCGGTAGCCATCAACATCTTTAAGAGCCAATACCGTAATTAACCGTAAGTCGATGAATATGGAATTCGGGCTTTTGATTCGGCTCGTGGCTCTGGACGAGGGTTGCCCGGCACAGAGTTACACTTCCACACCGGAAACCAACCCCGTGTGTCTATACATTTGTATGTATAAAGAGAAACGTCCGCTCAGGGCTCGCCATATTCTGATAAAGGGGCCAGAGGCTGGGGCGAAGAAGGTTGTTCGCGGAGTTTGCACAAATCAGACTGACTTAACTAAGAGCATCTCAGCACCATTCTGCCCTACGTCTGACCGGTTTTCGCGAGTTCACAGAATCTCTACTCTGAGAATTATTACTCCGCAGCGCGATGAAGTTCAACTTTACACCTCAAGGCTCTCCTTGTGTTTATATTTCTGCACCACTATCGATATTCTAAAACGTTTTAAAAAAATAACGATGACCTTGAGGAATAGGCTAAATGGTGGAGAAAAGATTCGAATAAGTATCAAAGCTAATAATATTGTTTCGACCTCGAGAACAGTACTAAACTCAAGGAATTACTTCGTCACTGATGTTACCAAATTTTTATAAGAATCTCGATCTCGCCTTGTACGAAATCCTTGAAAAATATGGTCGTACAGATGAATGATTGCTGTTGATTGCTGAACAATTATCCGTCTTCATTTGTCATGACTGGAGCCTCGTAAAACATGCCCCAAATGTTGGCAATATCCAATAACTCATTCTCGCGCCCAGTCGATGGAAAAACAGCACATTCACTTTTTTTAGTGATTTTCGCGAGCGAAGAAAGCTCGAGGAAAAAACCTGGTGATCAGAATCTGTCTCTGGAATTGCTGAGCTCATCTCAAGCTGGTAGGACGAGAAGGAGAGATTACTATATATAGGAAAAGGGCTTGAAGAGGAGAGGTTTGACGAATGCTACTGGAGGTCGAGGTTGACGAGTGCCCAGGGACAGAATCTTTGGTTGGTCAATAGGGAGAGAGGAAAAGAGCGATAGAGAGAGAGCGAGAGCAAAAGAGAGCGATTCGGAAGTGAGAACTAAAGAAGAAGAAGAGAATGATTGAAGAAAAAGACAGTAGAATTACGATCGAGGAACGTGCTGCAGTAGGAGGAAGATGAAAAAAGAGGTATAAAGGCGGAAGGAAGCGAAGAACAGGGAGGATTGTCTGGTACACACAATGACTGGAGGACCATCCGTCCCGCAAGCGAATTTGTTTTCACAATGAAAAAACAGACGCCAACGTGTTCGTTCACACAGAGACTGCACACATACATTATTGTGTACCAACACAAACCAAAGAATAAGAAAGAAAAGGAATCGCGGTTGCGCAAAGACTCGAAAAAAGAAGGAAATTCTTTTGATAGCACAGTTCTCTCATGGGATAGTACAATCGATTCTCCTTTTTCAAAAGTCGTCACATCGAACGCGTCGTCTCACTAGAGTCACCAAAACGCCTGGGTAGCAGAGACCCGAGCTATAGTTTCTCCCCCCCCCCTCTCTTTTTTTGTCTCGTATTTCAGTGACTGGAGTTTCACGTGAACCTTCCATGACTTTTCAAATAAAGCGCTACCGGTATATGCGCTTTTTCGGAGAAAAAGCAGCGATGGGTTCATAAAAAAGACGAAGAAATGTTAGTCGTTGACCTCAAGAACCACATCTTCGAGTCTCATCCCAACGTCCACACCGCCATCAGCCGGTTCATCCTACCCGGATGAACCGGATGACTGCCTCCACGATGTGAATACTGCTCGCTTCAATCCTATTCTTCGCTGTAATGTTAAGAAAAATTCTGCAGATACTGATTTTTCTACATCGCGACGACGCGGTCCAAGATCGAAAAGAGCCTGGAAAACCATTCCTGGAATATCCTCATCGTCTTCCCTTCCTAAATCCACAGTTCCAAAACACACGATCAACGATTTTTCCAGAAAAGCTCTGCTTTACGAATCCTCACACAATCAGCTGTTAAGCTCCGTTCGAAAAGTATTTCTTATTCTGCAATTCGCAATAATTTCCAACCTCTTGATATTTTGTATTTTGTTAAACGTAGAAAAATGTTGTTTTTACCGAGAACGATTTTACCGCAAAATTTAAAACAATCAGCAACTGCAAAATTCATTAAATTCTCATGCGCTAAGATTTCATCATAGAAAAAAAATTATTCAGTGCACACAAGACGAGGTCGAAGGATAAGATTATTCACTATTTTCTGTTTACACGAATCTCACGACTGTCTGTATGTACAGCGATGCTCTTCTACGGTCTCGGAAACGACGGAGTATTAACTTACATCAGAAACCGCGGTCGTGCTTGAAATAGTATAGCTTCAGGGGGAAGCAAACTTGGAAATGTAACCGCAGCTCAGTTACTCAGTGCGGGCACGAGCGAAAGGCCATAGAGCTCTATATGCATCAATTACATTATATACTTTTACTCTGTATAGTCTGATTACACGTCAAGCCCTTTTCACTAAATTGACACATTTTTGTCCTTGAGAATGTAAATCTCGTCTTTGATTTGTTCATAAAATTCTTTCGAATATCACGAGCCTTCATAATGGATTTCTTGTTCATGGCTCAACATTTTGAATCGAGGATTAGGAGGCAGAGAAAAACTGCAATTTTTACGCGTTACTCGTGAACGTCTTATCGAAGAATTTAAACGATTTTTTCCAAATGATTTTTCAGATTGGTTTATTTTTATGAAATTACGAAAGTGAATGGGAAATTCCAAGCTTACGACATTTTTACTGTGGCACGAACTTGGAAGCAATATTTCTGTAAAAAAATAAAGCTGAATTACAGAATTTTTTCTATCACCATGACATTTCTATCACAATTCCCCTTTGGAGATCACACTTGAAATCCGATACAAAAGGATTCGTGGATTGGCGAAGTAAAAAAAAGGGAATGCTGCCTCGACGAGTGGTTGTTACTCTTCGCTGGAAATGGTGCATGCGAGATATAGCGTGCGTTTAGGTTACGTCGGGGCATCACCACAGGCAAATTGATGGGCATCGCTCGGCGGTATTTATCGAATTATAGATTAATTGAGGAAAATAATCGAGCGAGGGTGTATTGGGACGGAAAATCAAAGCTTTGTGCGACAGGGGTAATAACGCCATCGAGCCAACTACAGCGAGGATGGACTATGTGTTGAACATCGTCGAGACCGGAGGAGAAAGGGAGAGGATGGGATGAGTGTCATCAGTGCTGCGAGTGAGGGATTGTAAGAGAAATAGACGAGAGGGAGGCACGTTTATGCGTACATCCCGGAGCTAGAAGTGAATATGTGTTGTAGTTATAACGACAGTTGGTACAGAAGACAAGGCACAAACGCGGAGAGCTAGAAATCCGAGCGTGCTACACCCTCTCTCGCTCGACCGAGTGTATACACTGCTATATAGAGATGCAAATACGTGTGTATGCACATCGGATTATGTATTATCCATATATTATGTTTGCAGCTCGCTTGCTCGTCCAAAATCCTCTGTTTATTTGCGGCGAACACACGCTATCAACCTTCTCTTCATCCCCTTTACAACAATGCCAACTCCCTTTACAGGTGTGCTTCATTTTCTAACTCACATAAAATCTAATAGTTGCTCATTACTCGTTAGCTTATGGCGTAGTCTCGAAAGATCCGAATTTTTTTCCTAAAACATTCAACCGAAGCTTGGACTGACAAAAGCAATTTTATAACATCGAGAAGGCTCGACGAACATGACAGCAATACATTAAGTCTTCACACCCTGTACCACGTGTAATTTTTTCTATCTATCTCGCACGTCGGCATACAGAATCGAGGGGAAACATATTTTCGTCGATTAGCCGAGTCACCACTTTTTGGCGCTAACGATGGATAAAAAAAATTGATCGTTTGTTTTATCGCATAGTCATCCGAAGCCTCGTTTTTTTCACGCTCGTTTCATCCATCTCTTTCTCTCTCTCTCGCTCTCTTTTGGCCTCCCCCATCCCTCTCTTCTGATCATTCACCTTCTTCCAACCTCCAATCCCTTCTAGCACTCGTGGCATCGATAGATATATGTTTGAACGAATATAGAAGATGCGAAGCCTCTCAAAGCACTATATCCTGAGTCATGTAATGCAGCATTGATCGGGAGAGACGCTTACGCCCGGTTTTACGGGGTAATCGCATTAAGTTCAGCCGCGGCGCGATTCATAATTCCATTATTAACCCTCGCAAGAATGGAGCGAGAGGGGATGAGGAGGGAGCTCGATTTGGGTATGTGAGAGAATATTGCTGGTGTGATAGTCGAGCAGCGCAAAGTACAGGCATAGAGCACGTTGTGATTTACCACAACGAGAAGAGGAGGGAGCCCCCGACCTGTTCGTTCATCGCACTTTGTACGTCGTCGTAACGAGCCCTCGCGTCAAATATATCCGTCAAAATATCCACGCTCTGTTTCATCAAACCCTCTTTCCATGAAAGGGAAACAGAAGAATCTGCTGAAGAAGGCAGAATTCAATGGAAACGAACGCTCGGGAAATACGCTTCGTACGAATGCATATTGTGTACAAAGTTATGGAGTAGTGCTGATCAGAGTAAATGTTGCTGAATTAATGCGCTAATTTTTAATCGCTGCATGACTAAATTTAACGAATATGTCAGTGCCAAGCGAATTCTGTTATCCACACACTCGCAGATTTCTAACTGAACTCGCATCCCTGCATTAACTCGGACCAACCCCCTAGCACAGATCCCCGCACGAAGAGAGGGTGAATTATTCAGAACTATTTAAATCGTTGGGGCGCGCCAGCTGACCATACACACGGCCGAATGTTACGTGTCTGCAGCTTCTGGCTTCTGAATCTCCTGATGCTGTCTTGCTCGCTCCTGCCCCCTCGCGTGACTCTCACCCTTAAATTCTGCTCTGTAGCCTCTTCTTTTTTCCAATCGTTCTGGATCCATTTTTTGACTCCGTCACGATTTACCATTTTCATCTTTTTTCTCTCACTCACTGTCGAGCTATGCCGCGCGAATTCGGCTACGAGAAAAGTCCGATGGTGGGGATAAATCCATCAATTTGGAACGCGCCGGCGGAAAGTGAACGGGCGGAGAGCATTCTCCCCTGCTGCATCTGCATTCGGCCCCGGGCAAAACGTTTCTCTCCTCGGCTCCGTCTCATCCCATATTTTATCCCTCTGCCCCGTCTCTGGCTCCTACTATCGAATGCATCGAATCGCGTGCGTACTCGTAAAAAAGATGTCCTCCTATTTTAATTATCCGTGAAAGCGAGCGAGCAACATTGACAGAGAGACTTTTTTCCCAACGTAATTAAGAAAAAACTGTGACACCGATACCGAAGATACGCTCCACGGATCGAAAGATATATGCGTAACTTTTTTTTCTGCAACGAAAAACTATAGAATTATGAAAACCAATCGTCGGTGTCCTTCGGCGAGAAAAACTGGTCTAGAGGAGCCATGTGATTAACTCCGCGCGATAGATGAACAAAAACGTTGAAAAAACACGATTCCGCTATAATTTTTGCAGCTGGTGTATGAACTTTTGTTCAGATTAACAAAAGAATGTAATCGATTCGATGCAATTTTTTTGGTCAATATTTTTGTCACATATAGTAAAAATCGTTGAGCATCAGAAAAGCGAATGATAACTACAAGAAAGCACAAGAGTTTATGCCGGTAATTGTTGTAGGAGGATTAATAATTGCACGAACAATTTTCGCCCCAAGTATGTCGCTGCTATTATATTAGTAAAGTGGAAGGTTAGCAAGAGGTTGTCGAGGGTCATCGCGCTTATGCTTATTTACGTGGTATTTCCTTCTGGCTTAGTTTTTTTCATACAGTACCTAGTACTCAACGAGAGGAAAAGAGCAAGAGAGCGAAAGAGAAAGAGAGTGAGAGAGGCAGAGAGAGGCAGAGAGAGAGAGAGAGGGAGGTAAACTTGAAGTCAGCTGGGGTTAATTGCCATTGTGTGGTCGGCTATAGAATTTGAGCGAAAGCCTGAAGTGGTGAAATATACGAAGGTTTGTTGAGAAAAGAGTGTTTGCTGGTCCCGTTGCGATTATGCACACAATGGAGTGCATGATACAGCGAGTAAGCCGGATGGAGTTTTTGACTTTTTTCTATTATTTTACGCCGTTTTGTAACTCCTTCTTGTTGAGCGTCCATTTTTTTTTTTTTTACACTGGCAAGGAGTCCTCGTCTTGTAAGTTGCTCTTTTTCTCATTAATTTTATTCGTCGTTGTCGTTGGCGGTCGTTCTTACCGCTAATGATCTCGGACTTGGTGAGTATCTCGATGTTAGTCTGGCCTGCTCCTCACATCGTCGTCGTTGCATTCTAAGCGATAACGAGACCCGCTGGGACAACGAGAGGGAAAATCCTCTGCGGATCAGAATGGAAAAAAGCACGCCGTGAGTCTGTGGCTCTCTGTGTTCCGAGGAGAGGATCTGCGCAGGGGAAAAGGAATAAGGGAGGAGGGAGTGAAACCTGAAAAATACGAGAAAAGGTAGAAGCACTGCCCTCGATCCTCTTCTTGTCCTCATCGCAAAAGCGCTCGTAGCCACGAAGGCGCTCAATGACCGTTGAGATCATACGGAGGACAGAGCGAACGTGAGGATCGGGGGAGGGGTGAACCTGTAAGAGGTAGACATCCGCCATGCTAGCACCGACAGCACAAGGATTCCCTCCGGAATTCCTTCGAGAATTGGCCAGAGATAATGTTCCGGGTTAGCTTGGGAATTCTCCTCGGTGTATGGACCTGCTCTATAGCACAAGATTTGTGGAAGCAGCTTAGTATTTGCAAAGGTGGGCTTCTGGAACGGCTTCCTTTATGGATATCCAAGTAAGGGGCCCGGGACGAATGTTCGTTTGAAGAGAACCCAAAAAAGAAAGTCTCACTTGGGCTCTTCCGGATTGGGGTTATGTCTTCCAGACGAGAACAATAAAGATCTGATGAGGCAATGGGGACAAGATCAATTGATATATGTGTCAGCTTTCTCAACCACCTTTTCGTAATTAAACGATACATTTAGATGATCAATGATTGACCTGATGACCGCGACGTAACTCGATTCGAACTGCATTCCCTATGGCATTATAGATTCACAAGCTTTTCAATCGCAGGATCTATGTTGAAGTTTACATCGTTGGAATGCAACGAAATTCCCTTTTTCCTCCGGTAGAACTCATAATTATTATTCAATATTTAATCCAGACAATAAAACGATTCTCTCTTGCAACCTAAAAACTCAATCGACGCAAAAAATTACCATGATATTTAAATTTCAATAAATAATTCATCGAACAAATGTTTTTCGTTGAATCTCAACGTTGCAAACTTCAGAGTTTTATCGCAGGAAACAAACTCCACCTTTTCTTTCAATAGAAGAACATGCCCTTCCGCACGTCCCTCGTTTGTTTGAATTCTATTACAATATCTGCCTCCTGCCGTGTTATTCCTAAGGATTAGACTTCTAATGCCCATCGCGTGTACAGTTCTGCAGGGAGCCACTTCTTGCTGATGAACTATCACATGTGGACGAAGGCACTTGGATGGTTATCTATCGGACTGAAGATGACTTTGTCTTTCGGAAACGAAAGCTTTGCTCCGATTGTCAGCTCGTTGCTGATTTTTTGCTGTGCATGCGTAAATTTTTCATTTTTTTTTTTTTTTTTTGATCGCACGAGCTGGAAGTTTAAGAAAAAAATGCACGTGGCATAAAGACGCGACTGTCATGTCACACCTGTGCTAGGAATTTCTGGACGGAATTCATAATAGGTAGGATGCGTATGTATCTCATGGATATCAAGGACAGTGTCGGGTTTGGGGTCTGCTGTGAAGGGAGAGGTTGACGTTTCACTACGCCACACCGGCTGACGGTATTGATACTGTATGTAGTGGATATAACAAGAGCGCTACATGTTACCCAATTATGGAGCTCAGGTACCACGAACTCGAGGAAACGGGATGCCACGATTTGGCTTGGGTATTACATTTGGTGTTCGCGTCTATATCTGCTGTATACACATCAACTGGATACATAGTTGGTCTCGGTGTAGGCCGCGTATGTGCATCGTATAACTTGATTTGACGCTTGCGTTTGGACACTAGGGCACGAACGAGAGTTTGCATACAGCCGAGTCTCACACCAAGTGATTTTCCTCCAGAGAATTACGAGCAACTATGTCTTCGCTTGGCCTACGTAGTTGTAACATGTAAGCGGGCGCAGCGTCTCCACTTGGTTCGGAGAATCCTCGCGGAAGGAGAGGCCGATGAAACTCACGAACATGAGGGAACATGGCGGAAAAGAGAACAGACGTGAACTATACCAACTCGGAGAAACCAGCTTTATTCGGGTCGAGCCAAAATTCATCCCTCCGGGTTCTACCTCGTCTTTTTTTTTCTTTTTCCCTTCGCGTCTTTCTATCTCGCTCTATCTCCCTTGCTCTTTCGGTTAACTTTACAAGTGAGACCCCCCGAAGCACAGTGTCCCGACTCTAGGGCACCGCGACGTCGACAGTCACGCCTTGTGCCGCGCCGCTGCGGCGGGGCATTGCGAGGCCACAGGCGGAGAGCACAGCAGACCGGTGGTTAGTTTTCGGATTTGGGTAGAACAGTGAGGAGCCGAGAGAGCGAGAGAGAAAGACGAGAAGACTGGG
The DNA here is from genome assembly GCA_037952995.1 of Hyposoter didymator. Lineage (NCBI taxonomy): Eukaryota > Metazoa > Arthropoda > Insecta > Hymenoptera > Ichneumonidae > Hyposoter > Hyposoter didymator. The sequence goes on from JBAJMU010000002.1 coordinate 19,010,291, forward strand.
GGTTGAGCGCAGATAATAGTAATTCGTTTCAGTTTCGGATCTCTGGCTAGCTACCTCTCTGGCCTCTGGTTGGTTTGTGCACCACCACCCAACTCACTTCTTCCCCTTGGTTTAACCACCCCTTTTCCTACCACCAAGGCGCTAGCGGGTTCCTAAATCATCAGATAATTACTTTGGTAATTAATTACAAGTCTGTTGGGCCGTGAACCCACTGCTGGCCTCGTCGTGCAGTGGTAAAGAGAGTGTATGCAATCCAGCGCACTAACAAACGAGCCCGTTTGCTCCCTCTTTCTCTCTCTCTCTCTGTCTTTCCCTTCTTCTGGTTCCCTCTGCGTCTTTCTCTTTTCCTCTCCAAGCTAGTCCACAAACGATGCGTTTTTCATCGCAGAGGTCCTTTCTCGTTCGTTTGGAAACCTCCGTCGCCTGTTCCGCGCAAAGCACTATTCCTTCCTCGTCAGTTCCCTCGTGACACATTGGGAAAGAGGAAGCAACCTACTTTCAATTATTATTCCCATTAGAAATCACTCGTCAACTTGGCACTATCCATTCTTCCGCCACACGACCATTTCCTACGTCTACATCCTTCCCCTAGCAAATCTTACTTACAACTTCTTTAAAGCCATATCTTCTGTCTATACGTTACATTTCAACCCTGCAAACTCAAACCAACATTTGACGAATGACATTACATTCTAGAATATACGCGTTTCGAGCCGCTTCAACTAAAACAGAGTTTGTTTATTCGAAAATTTGTGTAATGACGACAAATAATTATGAGCGTAGAACGTGGAGACATTTTGTTTTTTCAAACGTATTGTGACAAAAAGAAGGAAATCAACACTTTGAGAATGAATCTGAACACTTCGACTGCCTACTGGGGCGTTTTGAACGCAAAAATGTTCTGTCACTGATTGGTTGGAATTTATTTTTCGTTTTCATAAAAAAAAAATCGAGGGCCATAAAACATGGATTGTTTACTACAAAAAACGTATTTACAGAAAAAAAAAACAAACGAAAAATGAATAGTTACCGGAATGGGTCCGATTGACCCAATATTCACGTTCCTGTGAGCACTCGAAGGGTTAAAAGTCACACTATTGTGGACTTCTTTACAAAACAATTTGTCATTTACGGTGTGTATGTTGAATGAATCCAGTAGATAGAAAAGGCAAAGTTGGATGCATGTTTAACGAGCCATCTACCGGACACCATTTTCATCAGTCACGCAACGATAGCCAGAGTCAGGATGGGGAGAGTTTACTTTTCGAGCTCTCGGAAACACGATGCGTGTGTTTTCTCTGGAATTGAGTGATTACTCTGGCCATCAGTTGGCTGTAGTTTTCGAAGGGAAAACTTTACAGTTTGTGATCAACGGTGGCCAAAGATCTCAAACAGACTCGTGCAGCAGGAGGAGCGATCCTTCATTATAGCTGGATCTTAGATTCGATAGTATCTCGTTAAGGAGAATACAAAGCAGCTCGTCTTAAGAGATTGCATCAGATGGCTAGTTAGGACATTCGAGGTGGGGTATAGAGGAAACGTTGGAAATTCAGTCGTTTCGTTGCCAGACTCGATCCTCTTTCTCAAAGCATGAGCCTGCCTCCCTCCTGTATCCCTCCGGTCTACAGGAAGGTTGTAGATGTATGGTTCAACTGAGGGTAAGTTTGACAACCCCTACACGCGCTCTGCTGGGCCCCTGATCAATGCAAGCGATCCGTCTTGTCGCGAAAACCCCAACATGACGGGGCGGCGCACCCGCCCTCTCGATATCTCACCCTCTGTCTGCTCTGACTCGTCGGACCTCACTCTCCTACTCTGGGTTTACCCTTTCGCCTGTTCTCTATACATACGGATCGCGGTGCACACATACTGCGGAACAACCAGCGGATGTGTTCACCGTTATATCAGGCATTTACGTATATATACACACTCGCTCGTTAAGCGAGGCTCTCTATCGTTAGGGCTAGGTCGTTAGGTTGGATGGCCATTTGCAGTCCTCGGATTTCCACCATTTCGTGAGGGACTGATGCTGTTGGTGGTGATGCTTGCATCGGTGTGTGGCAATGCGCGCAGGGAAAACACGAGAGGAATGGGTGTGGGAACGAAAGCCGGAGAACGACGAGGACGAAACCCTTCTATATTCCTCTAGGGAATCCAACTGTCCTCTGTACATTTATATATAAGACCGAGTCTCCACGTATGCACACACACACACACACACACACACACGTGATGGAGTTTTTGACGCGCGAATGAGGTCGTTGCGGCCTCACCGCAAACGCAGCAGCCCTACTTGGCCAACTACGATGTGTATCGTTGCCCCTAAGCTCACTAGCCTCTGCTTGTGATAACATCTTTTGTTATTTTTAATTATATATGCCAGGGACGCGATAAAGAGGTGGAATATTTATAGTGACCGGTTACGCCGACGCTGCGGATGAGTTGAAAAAAGGGTGAGAAGGAGAAACCAACGACCACGTATGAGGTCTCGTCTCTTGGGGTTAGTAATCGTCAAAAGAGTACCGGGACAGAGTAAAACTGCATGAACGGTGGTGGTGGCATGTCGATAAGCAGAAGGGACAAGAGTGCCACACGAGTATATACGAGCAAATAGCGTGCATGTCAGTGGAAATATGTGTGTGTGTGTCTTCATATCCACACACGATACGCGAGCAAAATCGTATTCGTGTGGCGAGAGGGAGAGAGAAAAGAAGAAGAGCCACGGAAAAGAGAAAGAGTGGAGTAGACGATAGAGGCGGTGACTGGCGTCTTCTCCGAGGCGATAATGTTGCAAATTTATATTCCAAAGGCGAACGAGTAAAGCTGCTGAATGTGCACTCTTGGCCGCACGAACGGGATAGGAAAAGTGTAACCCTGGATGCTGGCTTCTTGGAACCACACACAGGGCACATGCCTTCGTACTCTTTTTCCATCTCTTCCCTTCTTTATCCTTTTTCCATCGTCTTCTTCTAGCCTCCACTTCTTCCAGCCGACGCGTTCACTCGTTTCACACGGCGCGCGCCCTTTCTTTTTCTATCTTCGTATATAACACTCACCCTAACTCTTTCTCGGAGAGTCTGCATTCTGCACCTTCACCAGCTTTCTTTCTCTCTTCCTTTCGCACTTTCTCCATCTCTTCCTCTCACACACACTCCTACTGCTCACTCTTTCTCCCCAGTTCCATGCGCTCAACCGCGCACTGAGTCCAACCATGCCTACTACTGCCACTCACAAATTGACGGCCAATTTTTCACCCAGAGTCCCGCGGAATGCTCTCCCTCTCTCTCACTTTTTCTCTCCATCTTCAATCCGTCTTTAGGCGTCCCTCTCCTTTCCTCTTTTCTTACGATTCCATACAGCCAAAGAATGCTACCCCATCTATACTTCCCGCAGGCACACGTTTCTTCGATTCCTTCTCTCGTTCTTCCGCTTACTCTTTTCTCCCTATTCATCCGGAACCTAAGAGAAGAAACGACTCACTCGCTTGCATCCCAACCTGGCTGCAATTCCTCCCACCGACACACTTCATCCCCTTTATAACTTACCCTCTTTCTCTTATGCCTCTCCTTCTCTATAATATATAACTCGACGTTTTCCTCTACCGCACACGTAGTCCTTCCTCCTAGACTTTCGAATCGATCCTCGTCCTGAGAATAAAACGATGGAGGAGAGCGTTACCAGAGAGCAAGAGATGCAGAGAAAGAGAGAGAGAGAGAGAGAGAGAGAGAGAGAGAGAGAAAGAGAAACAGAGAGAAACGAAGAAGAGGTTGCGAATGGTGAGATCCTTTACGACTGTCTCGATCGACTCCAACGGGTTCGTGCACCAACCGGATGAAACGCGACGAGAACGCGGAAGAACGCGGCCGAAAGAACGAAAAAGGCGCACGATAACTCATGTGAAGATGGCCACTGCATTATCCCACCACGTGCTATTTTTACTTCTTAAAACAAACTTCAAAAATCCATTCTCTCTTCCAAAAACCTGAGGCTTTTTTTCTGAAACAGGTTGACGAGCAAGTTTTCAAAAGTTTCTCAACAAAGGTGAACCATCTGAGATCGACGATCGACTTATAAAAATGACATTTGGTTTCAAAAACTGTATTCATGTCAATAGCCGATCCGGACCTCATGTCAAAGTCTAAACACAATAAATCACCGAGCACGTTTTGTAAAGAGCATGCGACGCTACCCGAAAGTCTCAATTATAAAAATATATTAAGTGACATAATTTAGCCTCTTGAGAACACAAAACTGGAAAGTGCCCGAATGATTTATGCTCCGGTCTACTCAAAATGATTCATAAATCAAATAAACTCTCGATCTCGATCGGATTTGGATATCCTTACCCGGAAGGGAGATGACGTGATGTGATTCATCTTTTCTTTTTTCCAGATTTTCGATGCAAAATCCCTTTTTCAATCTCGTGAAGGAAAATGTCGAGGGGCCTTTGCCCACTCTAGCCCGTATATATATTCAACGATTTCTCGATCGTTCGAAGCAGCGTATGCTGAGCCTGGCTTATCCCCTGTTCGCGGTAGGGTTGCTGGAGGTGCGCGAATGTTACAAGCCTGATGGCACACACATACACACACAAATTCACAACCAACCGCGTCACATATGCGCACACGTTTAAAAATGTATTTATAAGTCTAGATGTGTGTATGTTTGTGTGTATTCAACATATACACATTTGCACTGGAAGAGGAGTACGAGGGGGCGTCTTTCTGCAAAAGCGGATGGCGGTCTGTCATGAACCACGAGTTTTTATAGCCGAACCCCTTGTTCCGTTTGCAGATCGATAGAACCAAGAGAAAACGAGGTGGGAGAGATGAGGGTTATCCCGACGCTTTAGTGGTGAAAGGGGTGGCGAGGCCGTAACGTTGAAGGAGGGTTGCAATGCTATCTGGACGCCTGAGAACCATGCTTGCTGGACTCCCAGTAACCCGGTGGGCTGAAACGAGCTTGCGAGAGCGAGAGAGACAGAGAGAAAGGGGGGGGNGGGGGGGGAGAAGGTCGAGAAGTAGGTAGACGCCACTTTGTGCTGCATCGACACGAATTTGTATCCCCACAGCCATGGTCGGGCTGACGGCCTTTCTTCCAGTAGAAAACGTCCGTGTAGTAGTTATAGCTAAAACAACTGTCCATCGAAATTTCCTGCTGTCCGTACAAAAATTCGTCACGTTCGCAAAATTGAACGTAAAGAAATATAGCGAATTCAGCAACGCCAAGTTTCTTTCAATGGACACTCAGTTCATTTCCATATACATTACATCTTCACATTTTCCTCACATTTAATCAAAGATCTAAAGATACGAAGGCGTTCGAACCCACGAGCAATTCGATAGCTAAGGTATTGTAAAATGGAAGGGTTGATCATGGAGATTCATCAAACAACACGGAATCAATTAGTGAATCCCAAATATGATTCCCTTTTGATTATAACGTCTCAAGTGAACAGCCCCACGGGATTATTATTCCACCGACGATGACGTACAGGAATGGCTAAGGAATTGGTACACTAGTATAATCCTAATATATGCACCAATACTACCCCATCAATGGTATCCCTCCCGAGCATATATGTGTGCCTTCTACAACTCGGGGAATGTGTTGGCAACTGGCAAACCGAGGGTGCAACGCTAATTCCGTGTAGCCCTTCTGATAATCGTAAAAGGCACCCCCGGGCCAACCTCTTCGTATACCGAGTACCCTCTCTTTTCCTCATCCACATATTTTCCCCATCTTCACATTCATGCATATAGTCTTTCCTTACTCCCAAAGCCCTTGCACGTATAAAGAACCAAAATGTACATTCTTCACCACTGACACTGTCCACGTACAGGGTGGCAAATTCAAATCGGTCACGTCTATACGAAACCTACGACCTGGCCAGCGAAGAAAAAACTTTTCGTATACACGAGTCTTTTTAGATGAGCCTTTACAATTTTTATAATTTTCAGGCTTTGATGCAATTTCTTTCTCCCAAGCCCTAATTCAAGCGAAATTCGCGACACGAATTAAATATTTCTCGTAATTCCATTTGGCATGCCTACAACTTCGAATTTTTGAAAATTCCTTTTGCCACAAGTTTGAAAAATTTGATAATTCTCGATTGCTAATTAGACGAATCTTTCGAGTCAAGGGTTTCATGTCAAAATACGTTTTGCATCGATGCATCACGTACATGGTGACTTCTTACATCAAGTCTCCTCGATAGTATCTTATCAATAAAACTTTCATGTTGAAAATTTCATCACCCTGTATGCCTTTAAGTACATGTACACGTGTATTCTCTTGAATGCAATGTGCCGTATAGCACAACAAGTAAGAGGGCAGGCCCTACCTCAGGGACGTCGGAGAGCAATGGCAGACTCCATTCCCGAACACACAGCACAGGGTCAAGCGATGGTCGATACTCGACACCTCGAGTCCTGCCGGCACATAGCCTGGCAAACATTTGCCGAGTAATCGTCGATCGATCCGCTAGGCGGAATATACAAACGTGACTAAAGTACTCGAGAGATAAGGCTAATTTTTTGAGGCGGAGAAGCAGGCAAACATTAGCAGCCCCACCTGTAAAGAAGCGCTGCCATGACAAGTCCCGTAAAATCGCTAATTCCAATTTCATTTGCAGACTTTTATATCCCCCCCGATTTGTCAGTCGCGTGGAATCATTTTTAGGCAGAGCTCAAAATATCAGAGCTACTTTGAAAAACGCATTTCTCAATTCCACATCAGAACAGAATTATTTCGAGCACTCCGTTATCGACAGCATTGAAAAAAGCATATCAAGCTCCATTGAAAAATCGATTGGTACAAGAATTCTCAAGCTCTTGATCGGTTCAATGAAAAATTAAGGTCACTGCTTGTCTGACACAGATATGCCGAATGAAAAATACACAACCCTCAGTCTGGTGCACGGCTAAGCACTTGCTTCAAATTGACAACTGTCTATTAATTCACGTAGCTGATCCATGCCATTCGGTTTCCCAACTTAAACGATCTTTAACCGATAAAAATCTTTATTCTCATGTCGTACCAAATGTTTTCACGTTTATACGCCATTCGGCTAATATTTTCGGAATAAAAAAACTCCAATCGCAATATCGCTCACGTCCAAATTTTTTTACTCGAATTCTGTTTATTGTTACATCACAATTATTCCGATAAATACTTTATCGACTTGATAAGATTGAGCTTTACCTCATGAAGCGATGAACCATAAATAGAATGAGGCGTTACGTTCATGAGTGCTTAAACAAACAAGCTGCAGGTTATAAGCATTGAAGCATTTCCTGGCCAGCAGCAAAGCTGATAAGAGAGGTGAATGCCCAAACTTCGCAGGATCTCACACATATGCGTTCGACAAGTGCAATAGATGTGAGCCTGTAACTTGCCCAAAATCTCTTGCTCCTCTGCGTGGAGATTATATCCACCAAAAAGCACGGTGTTCTGGCTATTTGAACGAACGTGAAGTAGTTTCCGAGTAGATATAGCTCTGCATATATTCGTAATGTATATGCTAGAGAAAATACATATAATGGATAAAACTATTGCTCGTTAAATAAAGGGCGAACTGTTTGCGATTGAAGACTTGAAATAATGAAAGGTCTGCCCCTTTGCTTATTAGTGTGTATTCTGGCTAGTTATAGCTGCTATTTCGCGCCCCAGGATTCGGTGAGAGCGATAAAAAAAAAACGATGAAATTTTTACGATTTTTCGCGTCTCAGCACTGAATTTTCGCACTCTCAACAAAACTTCCCTGCGGTTCTATAACAGTAAAAAATTTCCTATTGGATGAGCTAGAACCTTAATAAAGCGCATGGAAGAAAATTGCTTGCATTTATTAGTATAGTTTGTATTTTTTTCTTTTCGAGGAACTAAAAGACGAAATTTTAAATTGACTGGACGGTGTTCTCGTTTTTCGAGGGTATATTTGTTTGGAGACTCGGATACGCTATTCCATGGCTATACAGATTGAAAATATTTCTGCCGTACGATTATTTATAAATGAAAAATGAAAAATTACGAATGGAAAAAAATTACGAGCCTCAAAAGTGGCAACGATTGCAAGAAATAATTTCTCTGCATTTTTTTTGACACTGTTCATTAAAAATGAAACAACTGCCACGATTCAAATCAATCGCAATGATCAAATATACTTGAAAAGGTCAAGACGCCCTAGAGTAGCGAAAATTATATCTACCTCGACGAATTTCAATGTGTTGAAAGAGAATTCGGGAATTGGTAGTTATTTCGACGACTGAGATTGGGAAGAGAACTCGAAAATTTGTGGGTATGTCAGCGAGAGAAATTTGGCACAACATGTAAAGGAGAAAATGAGATGAAGCAACTTTGTTCGACAAATAAGTAGTTTACCTTGTCTATCCGTCGTATTTGCAAGGTTACAATTGGTGCATCACTTTGGGTAGGTCTCTGGGCTGCTTTCAAACTGGGGTTGCTGATGTGTACCTATGAATAGTTACATACACCCATGAAGCAATGTTTCACCTCGTATCCATAATGCGGCGAGCTTAGCGCTGCTAGTATTATAGTTACAGGCGCGGAGTCCCTGTGGGTAAAGTGTGCCTATCCCATATATACGCGTACACACATAAGCCCACAGAGACTCACACCTATACATAGGTACACATGAATAGTGGAGGGGTAGAGGAGAGGAAGCGAAGCGGGCAGATTGAGGCTTAGGGCGACGGCAAACAGCATCAATTTGGCATAGCGCCACCACGCACGCTGATGGATACACGACTGATACGACGGTGAGAGGCCACACACGTACGGACGAAACTTGTCGAGGAGTGAGAGAGAGAGACAGAGGGAAAATGGAGTTAAAAGAAAGATAGACAAGCTAAGAGAGAAGGAGAGAGAGAGAGAGTTGTCGATGTCCCTCGCGATATGTATACCCTTAATGCCCATCGCGCCAACAGAGTTACCAGCCTGTCCATTTGTACATATATACTGGAAGGACGATTTAATTAAGCCAATTTGGTGATGTCTCCATTCGCGTGTGTTTACGTATGTGTATAGTAACGTGTATCCATGTAGATTACTCACCAAGTTGACCTATACGTTTGTAGGATTGAGTTAACTCACCGAGCTTTTCTTTTTATTATATCATATACCTATGTCCACGTACGATATAAACACATCCATATATTCTGTCTTTGCTCGTCGTTGTAAGCGAGATTGCACCAGAACCGAAACAGTTCTGAGATTGCCAGATGGTATTATAGCTGGCAGCAGGAATGAAACGGCCATTTATCGGCATGACAACAATAACGTACAAGTGGATATGTTACTGTTTGGTATACACATGTTCAGGCTTCATGACAGAGATCTTAAATTATACGCAGGTACTTTGGCCGAGTGGTATATCGTCAGCCGTAAAGTTATGTGGACAAGGTAGTTGCAGCTCCTCAATATGTATCGCCGATTTATAGTGATTCCGTAACTCACTGCGTAGCCCACCTACACTATTCGCTAGTGTATGCCGATTCATGTGTCCGTCTTTTGAAGGATTCTAACATCGATAAGTCAGCTGCCAAACAAAAGGGCATTATCCGGGCGATTTGGTACACGGCATGGTATATCGCTCAGGCCCCTTTCGACGCTGCATGCTCCTCTATATATATACAAGAGCTATGTGGATGTGCATGATACATGTATTTCTAGCTGTGCGATACGCCGAGAATCCGCGATATGAACGCGGACTCGGGCGACGATAAGGAAGATCGGATGGAACGGACAGGTGAACCAAGCGTCACTGTCTGCACTATCTCTTCTGGTTCCGAGATGATGACGCATGCATACTATTCCCGATTCTCTCTCTTTCCCTCTCTTTCACACAGTCCGGGGCTCAATGCGTTCACGTTCGGGTCGAGTTCTCTTGCATTTATACCTACACCTGTGTTGGCATACGCGTACACACAGCTAATACTCGGACGGATGTACGCGGGGGTGGCAGCAGCATCGCATCAAGCAGCGATGCAGTGTTATAACGTACACAGTGCCGGACGTGAAATAATGTGTATGTATGTGCGTGTGAGGGTTTGCTAGCCGAGAGAGCCTCGACCAATATGTCGGTCATCCTCTAAATCACAGCGATTTACGGCCGCGTGCAAGGCCACTATCGACGCCCGCCCTAAGTAGCATTCATATATGTATATACCTTACACCACCCATATATACACATACGTTTACAGCCGGTGTACAGAGAATGCTACCCTGTCACCGCTCTTTCTACTCTCTCGACGCTACAGCCTGCTTCCATCTTCTCTCTCTCTCTCTCTCTCTCTCTCTCTCTCTCTCTCTCGTTCTTTTCCTCATAGTCTCTCGTGCTCCGACATTGCGCGGTCTACCAAATCCGGAACAAAAGCTTCAAATGACTTGAACTCCAACGATTCCTCGTACCTACGAAACGACCCAAGATTTTTACGTCACGAGACACTTTTCGATAACGGTGTTTAGATAACGAATTAAAACGCAATTCCCATGAAAGACCGATGAACCAATAGCATTCCTCGTAATATCAAACCGAAACGTATATGCTCCAGCGATTATAAAGTGAGACCGAGAACATCGATGAAATGTTTTGTAATTTTAATACATAATTTATATTCGATTTGAAATAATGCAGCGAAAGAACGAGCGAGATAAAAGCACGTAACGTCCCTGCTGAAAATTCATTTTTCGGTCATAATTATACAAATATATGTGTGTGTGCGTACGTGAGAGGGGAAACGTGTGAACTCGATTTGCACGAGGGAATAATAATTGGTTGAAGTGGAGGATACGTATAGACCTCTCACGGCACAACATCGTGCTGAATGAGTCGAACGCGCGCGGGTATGAGTAAAATAGGAATATATATACGACAGGCTAGTCGTAGAGGGGTTGGAAAAATAAATAGCGCTCAATTTCGACGTATGACAGCCTCGACGAACCGCGCCCCGTCGGCTTCTCCCACTCGACTCTCGCGTATCGGTTACCCGCGAAACAACCAATTTGTCGTCGAGTGTTTCCATTATGCGTTCGATAATACGACCACCCCGTGCTCCCTCCTCATCCCGCGTCCTCAAACCCTGCACACCGTTTCTCTCGATCGCGGGAGTAAGGGTATTGTTACCAGAGGGAATTGCAGAGAGGGAGCAAGTGGAGGAAGGATCAGGTCGGGACAGCAGGTGGGATGGGTGATGCGGGGAGTGGGTGCATGAGCAGAGCGGCATCACGACACCGGAACGTGCGAGGTTCCCTCGAGTTGATATATACATATCTATGTATAGCACCGGCTCTGGCGGAATAACTTTACAGGGAGAGGGGCCATTATCGATGTTGGCTCGCGCGAGGGTGCCAATCTATGTACCTATGTGTATGAATACATGTGCAACGTCACGAGTGCACTGGCAAACTGCAACAAAGAAGATAATTAGCCACGACGGATTAATCATTCATCGATCCGCGAGGTCGGGAGGAAGGGGCCGAAAGGCCGTATGGATTACGGTTATAATGGCACATTCAAGTGTCATGTTGCCCGATAAACGACGAACGACGTTACTCATCCTCTTATCAAAAAATACTGCGAAATATCGATCGTATTGAGTTAGCTCTGGATCACACAGTTAAGAGAAAAAAGCATTTTGTCATCCCCCTTAATCGAATATATTATCATCGCGGCCTCTGCTCGTCCCTTTGTTCCTCGAAAGTACACAGTAACTTTTGATGGCGCGGTTTCAAACCCTCAAAACGAAATCGCTTGATTGCGGTTTACCGCGGCGCGGGGCTCTATCGCACGCTCTCGAATGCGAAAACGAGAGAGGAAAAGAGATAACCATTGGAGAGACAGCAACGATTGCGGAAATCAATCGAGTTAAAATCAAACCCTGCCCCAGTGTCGAGTGACCGCTTGTCCATTCCGTGCGTTCAACTATTGGAATTCTAGATGCATCCGCATATCGAAAATTTTGTCTGGGTGAAGGACGATTCACATGCAACAAAAAAACGATCCCAAAGAATATTGAAAGTGGACTCGGTGAATTCGGACGTGCTCTCGTGTTCCAAACCACCGATTAATCGATCAAACTTTTAATTTCGACAATCTTCATTATACCTCCACCAAACGTATTACTTCCGAATAAAAAACAAACGAAGCTTTTTCTTTCCTATTCCACAAAAAATCACAAAATCCGAACTGAACCTTCCGGGAATTCGTTGCAAAGAGAAAAAGAAATCCGTTACATTTCTTACGACAATTAGCGTCACCGCTGCAATGACGAAACTTCAAAAATGAGCGATTTCGAGACGCGTGAGATGAAGGGATATTCATTGTGGAAACCCGTACTGTTCTGCGGGGTTGACCCGAATCTCGCGTTAAACTACGAAGATCGCAACGGTTGGGGATTGGTGGGAAACTCGTGAGGAGGCGCTAGGACTAAAGCGTACAACATTCATACCCGCGCGTGTATGTGAGTATACGTGTGCGAGTGTATTCGTACGTAGGTGGATGTGTTTCAGTGTTAGGAAACAGACCGGTAGTATAGTAACAGCGGGAGTAACGTCGACGGCAAAAGCGCGACCGACCGAGCCGAAATTCGATTGTGTTCGCGCCGCTAGACTTTCCCCGAAGGTTTGAACCACAGCGTGTGTGGCTCTGTGTGTGTGTGTACATTTGAGTGTAAATGTGTGAGTATGCCTCGGTTACTCCCACAGCCGGAGAATTAATAGAGGTCTCGGATCCAGCACGAAAGAGAGAGAGAGAGAGAGAGAGAGAGAGAGAGAGCTTGGTACAGATCCTCGTAGGTACTTCGAAGGGGCTGGCCAGAACACTAGCCTGAAAGAAGAAGGAGACTAGCCAACGAGCGAGAGAGAGAGAGGAAGGAGTACGAGCAACGGCAGAGAGAACGCCAGAATTCCAGCTGGAAGACGAAAGAGGAAAAAGGGAGAGAACAGTGAGAAAACAGAGCAAGAGACTTTCTTCGCAAAAGGAAGAGAAAGAGAGATGGAAAACCTTGCTCAACTGTTCCTCCTGGTGACTTCTCTCACTTGCTTTTCCTCTCGTTCTATTTATCTCTCTCTGTCGTACTGTGTACGAAAGAGCACACAGGAAGGAGCTTGTTTGCGGCTGTAAATCAACTTTCCGCCGATGTCCCGCGAAATTGAAGAAGTCCTTGATCTACGACACCCTCCCTTTCCTCCCTAACCTTCACTCTTCTCCATTTCTCTCTCGCTCGCTCGCTCTCTCCCTTTCTTGCTGACTTGGTCTCGTATATAGTCATGCCTCCGTTAGGACCCGGAAGGCTCGATCCTCGGCACAACCGGTAGCGTACTCTTCGAATTCTACACACTTTTTCCTTTACTTTCTCCTTTCTTCCCTTTTTTCTTTCTCCTGTTTCCCTTTAATGTTCAAACCTTGTCGGCAGCTAAAACGACTGCCTTTTTTTGCCTTACCATTGTCAAAAATTCAATAGGCCTTTACAGCGGACATCGAAGCTCTTTGCCCGCTTTGTACGGCTCTTACAAATCGTGACACTTTTTCATTTTCTATTTGACGATATTTTTTCCATTTTTATTTTTTTTTTCAATCGTTACTCTTCCGATGCGAGGGCAATTTTCTCGCGCTATTTCCTACAGTCCCATTCACATCGTAACGGGTCCACGTAATTTTTCGTGGGTCTGCTGTCACATTTGCTCAATCGTAAATCGCTTCCCGCTTGATTCAAAACTATCACGATAGCGTGTGCAACGGCCAACTATCGGTTGCACTGTCGCTATCGTTGCTCTATATTTCCCCGCGGTAAACTCTTTTCCTCGCGTGCGATATCTATCGTGCGGACGGTATGACCGCTTTTTCATATCGATCTACACATATTTTCCACCTTCAGCTTGTAATAACTTTAATAAGAATAAAATATTCACGTCTGAAACACTAATAATAATGACAACTTTTCCGAGACCCAGCGAATCGCTGAGGCTTTATTACGCTCAATATATTACGTAGGAAATAATTTTTCATCCATTCTCCTCGTAAAACGTTCGCTTTTAAATTTGACAAATTCGTAGAAAAAAAAAAAGACTTCAGCACCCGGAAAAATTTGACCGAAATCCGCATTGGACGTAAGAAACTTTAAGAAGCGATCGAAATTTTCATATATTTTGTACCGTCCTCGCAGCCATGCTCTCTAAAAAATACCGAAGCTAAATTCTCAGGAAAATGAGGAGAAAAGTCCCCTCAAAAGTTGTGTCATTATGCATGTTTGTATTAAAAGTTAAACGATTCTATACTCGAGTCGGAAAAGCGGCAGCAGAGCTCGAAAAAAAGCTGCTCTTCGGGTGAGAGGATATTTTCGTTCGACCAGCGCGTCACTGATCGCGGAATAAATTCAAAAACGAGTACACGAAAGTAAACGAAAAACGGTATATAGCCTGGGATCGGGTTATACCTCACGCTATTTTCTCGTCGGAAAAATTCACCAGAAAAATCTCGTATATACACATATATACAGACGTATGATTGGGTCTACTCAATCCACTAGTGGTGCCAGAGTCTGCTTCTTCATCCCTTATGCCTCGACCCTTTCACCCGACTGACGTTTAAATCTTCACATGCACGCACACATCACGTCCCAAGAATCACAGATGATTTCGTGCAGCAGCCGGGCCAAGTTCTGCGGAAACTCCTTCAGTAGGTATAGATTTCCATCGGCCTTCAAGCCTTTACGTTCGAGAGAGCTTCAACTTTTCTAATCCGTTATTCCGAGCAAAATAAACCTCATCTCGACAAATTACGACTCTATATCTGTATCAAGTGAGATGAATAAAAAAAGGGAGATAAAAAAGTTGGAGCGTATATGTGAAGCAATTTGGAGGAGGAATGTGATGCAAAAGGTAGAAATGAGGGAGAGGGAGCTAGCGAAAGACGGATTGAGAATTATAGAATGGCTGGTGGGGTGGTTCGTCGGTGATTTTGTTTTCCCGAAGTGAGCAATGTCTTTTTTTTGTGGCCCCACGTGAGCTGGAAAAATCGTAAAATCGAATTTCAAATAAAAACGCTTTCAATTAAATATTTATCTCTTTCATCCACCCGATAACGCCTGTGGCCTGAAAAAAAAAAAACAAAGTTCTCTCGCTGAAAACGTTTGCCGTAAGCGAAGGAGAAAGATTGCAAAAAATTTCCATATTTTTCGTGAATCCGAAAAAAGAGAAAAAAATCTTTTTTACATACGAGACTCGGAAGAGTGTGCGTAAAGATTATTTCTCGTTCGGAAGCTTCCTCGCGTGTTGGCTCACAAGGATTACAAGAAAGAAAGTATATATGTAGATGAAAATTACGAGAATTGTCTAATGGGAATTCATGGTTGCGCGAAAAAACGAGGAATAGAGTCAATCGTTTCGACAGAAGTATATGGCACATATATATGGGAAAAGGAAGGCCATACTAGCCAAGAATCAGTCGGTAATGGTATTCCAGGTGGTAGAGGGAGGAAGTACGAGGCTCGAACTAATTCGCGGGAATGGGCGACCATGTGTTCAGAGTGCGGAACCTCCGACCGCCGTGGATAGACCATCAAACCGATTGTAATCAGACCACCCTCGACCGCGGGTTCCGGGCGCGGCGCAGAGAATTCTCCACCCGCTCTTTCTCTCTCTC
>JBAJMU010000002.1:19025996-19116667 GCA_037952995.1 Hyposoter didymator
CTCTCTCTCTCTCTCTCTCGCTCTTTCTCCCTCTCTCTTCCTCTCGCGCTACCTCTCTTTCTCTTTCTCGATCTCCAAGGGGATTCCCATTCCATGCTTACTCCTTTTGCCACGCTGCCTCGAGGCGTATTCCGTTCGGACTAACTGGTGATGAGTGGAAGCGAAATGTTGGTGTGGCGTTGGGCTTGTCTGAGATTCAGAGAGGGGTGAATTACAGTGGATAACGTACTAGACAGAGCAGACACTTTCTCAAAGACTAGAGGCAACAGTGAAGCGAACGAGCGAGTGAGTGAATAAGTGAACTGAGTGAAGGAAGGACAGGGCGAGAGCGAGAGAGAGCTCGACTCCTGGGTATAGGCTAACTCGATTTTCATCTGTCTGTCCATCTGAACCAGTTTCCCTCCATCCCTCTATCTTTCCATTTATGTTCTTCTCCTTCCGATCTCGCGTGATCGTCACGTGAATCGTGGAACGATTGTAGAACCGTCTGAGACAGATAAAAAGTAGCAATGTAAGTGAATCGTAGAACAAAGTGAAATAAAATGAAGTCCCAGTAACTATGGCAGAAAAAATGTGGAGGAAAGAGAAGAAAGAAAGAGAGAGAGAGGGAGAGGGAAAGGAGAAGAATCGTGTGATGGAAGCTGGATGTGAAAAAGAAGTGAGAAAAGATCCATCGCGAGGGATTGAAGAGAAATGAAAGGAAGAACGTGAGACTAGATGAAAAATACAGACTCTGACGGGGGATTAATAATTAAGGAAGTCCACCGGAAGGAATAAAGAGAAACGAGCCCCGCGATGCTCGTTCATCGCGCGCGTCCTCCCTCTTTTTTTATCCATTTTTCTATCCGCTCGAATAGGACGAATTGCAAGGCGAATCGGAACGGGGCACGAGGTATTCTTATGAAAATCGTAACGGAAAGGGACCTCCCTCCCAAAAGCATTCGGACTGAACGGAACAGAGTTCGAAATAGGAAGAGCGTACGGGAAAAAGAAAGAGAAAGCTGCCGCATATACAGTGAAGGAGAGGACAGCAGGCGGGGGAATACGAAATTATACGTTCCGGATAAATCATTGAACGAGTACAGACACAGAAGTGATAGAGTATAGACTCGTAGAGATACGTCTACACGTATAGCGGATCTCTCGTTGGAGCAAGGCGTCGAGAACAAACGCGCTACGGCGTGTGGTATTGTGATGCAAATCGTCGATGTGCAAAGCTCGTTGTCCGGTTTTCACATGGAATGAGAATCGAGAGAGGCCCTCGCGCGACACTGTGCCATAGAAGAGGGAGAAAGAGAGAGAGAGAGGGGGGGGGNGGGGGGGGGGGGGGGTTCCGTGAGCGTCGAGCATTCGAGCAGGAAGTGTCTGAGTGCAGTCAGAGAAGATTTACGGGGAATAGGTGGCGCGCGCCCGCGCGAAGGAATTCGCTAAAGCGAGCGGCGGGGGTTTAGTTCGTGAGCGCGCGACCCTCTCGCGACCCATCGCAGAGAAGAGTCCGAATTGCTATGAAGCCGGGGGGAATATAAAAGGAGAGAGAGACGCAGTAGTTCGCCATATATAGAAAGAAAGAGAGAATGAGAGACCGAGGAATACTCAAGGGGCCAAAAAGACCCGAAGACGGCGCGAAGAACAGAGACAAACGAAGAATAGTCGCACTATAGTTTTTCTTGCTGAATATTAATCTTCCTTTGCGTGTTATATATCGTGGTCGAGAGACATCGCTCATTGTGGCTGCTTCAGGCGCCGGAAATTTTCTATCGAATCTACCCCCTTAAATTCGTGCTGTTCCAAAAGTCTCTACTGACGACCATTAAATTCCATACATCGCTTACACGTTATATCCTTCAATTTTTCCGCCTAATTTTTTTCCCCCAAAACCCAGATGATTTGCTTCTTCATCCCCAATCCTCGAGAAAATCGACACTCCCGAGGCTCTCAGAGCTTTTTTGCAGGCAAGTTCCTCATCTCACCATTTCTTGAATCTCGCATCAACGAACATATTTACGCCCCTACACAAACCCAAACACATTTCCGCATCACACATGCACACATATCTATTCTTTAGCATCTCCGTATGAGTTTTTCTTCTCTTCCTCATTTTGGCCTGCCCTTTTATGCTTCTACCAGCGAGAAGAGCCCGTAAGGATGTGAGTAGTCATCCGGTATTACGTGCTTAATATATATACACGTACCGCGAGTACCAACACATTCGGCTCTACTTCGTGGATATGTCTCAATTGCTTCGAAATGAAAGGGCACAACTCACACTACTCTTAGCCTTTACCCTCAAGCTCCTATGACCTTTTGCTTGTCAGCTTTCTACTCATACATTCGTCCTTAATATATACACACATGTATACATTATATGCGACAGTTATATTGCTTTTCATATCTGCATCACACACTTGTATCTAGGTCGCGAGAAACGATCAAGGTTTCTTTTATATATCATTCGTAGTATCCGGCGTTTTACTGTACACAGTGGAGTCCCTATCTCTGTATTCACGTGTGTCTCTTGATGCTTCTTTTCGCGAGTACTTCGTGGCGAACCAGTTGCAGTCGCATCCACATGCCGGAATTTACGAGCAATTCGGCAATGTCCGGGTTTCAAACGTGCTTTCTCTTTCTCTTTCCCTCTCGCGGTTTCCCAGTAAATTCGTTCAATTTCCACGGCCTCTTATTCCTCTGTACGCACATATGTACACGGCTGATACATGCATAGGCAATTCTAACCATTCGAGCTCTCGAATAACGATTGTAGCATCGATCCAATTGAAAAAAACCGAATCGTGAATAGATACGAAGAAAATTTGAAAAATTGGCAATTTTAAATATTTATTTATCAATTTTTTAGAATTCTCTACAAGGCAATTTGGAAATGATATCCTTTACCGCAGGTATTAGTATTTATGTGAACAGTTCCGACTAGTAGGTTGCCGTTATGCCGAAGCGAAGACAAACAAAGCCTCGTTCGAGCGAATAAATATAGGGTGCGTGGAGAGTTACGTAAGGCATATCATCGTACGATCCTGCCACTACAATGTAACGAAGAAGCCAAACTACCGCTGGTGTAGCAGTATCAAACGCCATTTACACGTATATTGGTGTGTATGTGCGGATACGACATGTGTGTGTATGCCTCGTTGGTATGTGGGAGTATGGATGTGTCTGTCTATATTTAAATTTCCCTGTGGATGGTATATGTGTATATACATATACAAAATTTCCATATTAACCCTCGACGCGGCAGTGAAAGCACTCGCGGCTCACTAAAGTCCGGCGATGATGGTAAATTAAGGGTTGCAATTTTAATGGGGCCGCTGAAAGCGAGGGTTGTCCTAGCCTCTGATTTTACACCCCTTGGCCATCAGTAACCGTCAGGGTGACGATAGCCAGCAGCGGGAAAAGCATGCCCAGCTTCGCCAGCCAGTAAAACCCTCGGCATAGTCAAACCATTCAACCCTCTCTTTTAACCCTCATGACTAAACCTCAACCCCGCGCGCTCACCGATAACTATTCCATCAGTCTTTTTTTTTACCCCCTTTGACTTTTTGTGCAACCATCAAATTGCTTCGACATTTGAGCTCCTACAGATTCATTCTGACCTCGTTATTAATTTTTGATATTACTGCTTGGACTTTCATCCAAGCGCCTTGCGATCGTTCACCTTCGTGTAAAGCAGTCGCGATCACACGACATTTAATTTTTCAAACGCAAATCGTTGACCGTTCGCTCTTACAGATTAAATATTTGTATTGTTCAAACGTTTGTAATGGAGTGGAATTTAAAAAAAAACAGGTCCAGGCCATCGCACCCTGAAAGCAAAAGGAGTGAAATAAAGTCACGGAAATTACGGTCGAACGATATGTTTTTTTTTTTCTGGTACTTTTACAAGACTGAATGTATTACGAGAAAAAGAAAAAAAAATAGCAGAACTAATCTCGTAGACAAAGCCTTTTTTACGTAACGCTTTTCTTAATCTAATATTGTATCTTTTTATTCTGTCTGTTACAGAGCACTATCACATATTCGTGGGAGACCTGAGCCCGGAGATCGAGACGCAGACTCTGAGGGACGCTTTTGCTCCGTACGGCGAGATCTCGTAAGTCCTTTCTAAGCTACCTCATTAAAGCCGACTTACCGCTGGCACGCGAATGATATAAATGACGCCGGAGCAATGTGGACTTACTTATAGTTCGGCTTCTTATATATATATACACATTTATGTACATAAATGAATACATATATGTGTATGTATGCAACGACTCTATATACGACGTTGTATTATATAGTAACGAGCCCTTCAATGCTATGTACGAACGCTACGAAGTAACGAGGCAGATGCACCGGAATGAGTAACGTGTTTCTGTCTCGGTGCCCAGATAACGACGAAGATTCATACACGGCCCCGCAGACCAGACACAGAACAAAAAAAAACACTTGAAAATTAATTCGAAACTCAAATTTTAATGGAAGAAAATTGGTCAAGGAAAAAACCCTTCAACGCGGAGATTTTTTTTTTGAAAGATTCTCAACAATGCAGACAAAATTTTCATTTTTTTTTTTTCAATTCTTCATCGTACAACGGTTCGGGACACTTTGAAAGTTTTTTTTTCTGTATTGTATCTGAAGTTTCAGGAGAAAGAGAAATCTATACGCTCGGTAGAAATTCGTCAGGAATTTTGACACGGCTTTTTCATACCAGACAACAATATGAAAAATGTTTTTTTTTCTCGTGTTTTTGTAACGAATAACGCACTCGATACGTACCCGTCAATTATGTATCCCGTTAACGGTCGAATACCATGAGAAAAAAAATGGAACATATAACTCTCTGTGTGTGTATAGGTAAAAGCGAAAAGCAAGGGAAAGTATGAACGAGCCACGGTTTGTGAGCTGTCCGTTCACCGTGAGAGAGCATCACTAGCAGGAAACACAAGCAGTAGGAAATACCGCAACGATGTGGTGTGCTGGGGTAGGAGGCAGCCTCGCGATTATCCCTGAGACTGAGGGGAAAAAGGAAAGAGAATAACCGCGTGGATAAAAATAGTGAAAAAGAGACAAAGAGGTAGAAAAAGATAGAAAAGTAGTGGGGCTGGTGTTCGGGATGGTGAGAGTTGCACGGAGAAAAAAAGCCCCGTAGGAAAATCGATCCAAACTCGCGCAAATGCCGCGACCAGTTATACCTCCCAGCCTCCGAAGAGAACGCGCCAGAGGAAGAGGAACAACGAAGATCCCATTCCTCTCTTTTCAGTTCTCCTGTTCTCTTCTCGTTTTAAAAACCTCGTGAAAAATCGCCGCTGGTTTTCTCTATTTTGTTTTCCCCGTCCATCAAACCCCGCACTTGCCCTCTTCTTCGTCGTTCCTCCGCGCTGCTCGCGTCTATACATTCGCGCGAGCTGTTCGCCAACCCGTTTTACTCAGCATCACATCTACACTCTCTATCCTTCAGAGCGAAACTTACTCTTCCGAGACTCTTAGTCCTCGCCCTTCTAGCTGAAAATACACCATCCTCCATTTGCGTTCTCGATCTTCAAAGCGACCACTTTAAGCCTGCTCTCTTTCCCTCGAGAAAATAAAAGAATGGCGTACGCGATAGAAAAAGAGGCGGCAAGGGCGAGACCGAGAGAGAGTTAACTTTGCGATCATTCCACCGGAAACCCCGCTCTCTATAGCTTCTGTGCTCTACTTACATACGCAAGCTTTTCTTCTCCGAGGCCTTCGAGACCGAGGGGCAAACACGCCAGATTAATTACGTGTGTGTATAACGCCGACAAGACCCGTAGAATGCCAAAAACCCCGCCCTTCCCAATCAACATTCTCTTCTTCCCCACAAACACTCGCCGCCTCCCAATAACCGTTCGCTCGTTACTCAATCGATAAGAATTAAGGGGACTGAGAGAATTATCAGGGTGTAAGACACTTAAGAGTGATTATTTTTCCTTTCACCGCTCTTTCAATCCAATCAGATCATTTTCTCTATAAGAACTCGCCTTCCCATTTGTTGTTATTCAGATTTATTTTGTTCACTGAGTTGACGTACTACGTCTAGGAGCAAATTCATGGAGCCTTGAGGCGCTCAATTTGATAAAACGTTTTTCAAGCAAAAAGTTGAATAAAAAAACATTTCCAAACTTGCTGATCCCCCTTTGAATCCCACTAGTAGAAAGAGAGCAGCTGATGATCGAGAAAAGTCTCCGCGAAGTAGGTGAAGTGACGATTTTTAAAAAGCCAATTTTTGAAACTTCTCTCCCAGTCGCTCGGTCTTTTTCTTTCACCTCTTTCACGAACGAGACTTTTGGCACGATGCAGAAAAGCGACGTAAGACGCTTCTATCGTTTATCTCTCAACGCGGTATCTCGTCGCGATCTCGTTCGCTTCAGCTGAACTCAGCCCATGCGCGTTAGATCGTTCGCCAAGCATTGGCCTTCTGCTTCACTTTTTCTCCATCCAGTTTTTCTACACAGCACGTGGCAATTCCTGAATTATCAAAATCATCGAATCAGAGAGAAAAAACAGATGGCAAACTGTTGGCAAAACATCGATACGTTTTCTTCAGCATGCCTTGACATTTTGATGGATTTTATTCCCTGCTATTTATTCCTATGCCATCTGTTTAGCTTATCAATATTAAACTCAGTCTCCAATGTGGGACAATCGTAGTTTTTTATTTTTTTATCATAAAGGTTTGGAATATTAATATTTCTGGCTCATTCGCCATAAAGTTGAAAATTTTTTTGACGCGAGAATTGTGGTCATTCTCGATTCTGAACAAGGTTCTCACGAGTTCGAGCAAAACCTCTGACTTATGACACACCGAGGCGTCGTTATAACGTGAGAAGCTCCAACTGTGCTATAACGAAAGCCCATTTAACATTCTCCCTCTCCCGAGTGAAATAAAGGTATATATGAGAGAGTTGAACACCATCAACCACTCTTGTTCCAACGTTGGTCAGTTTCGAGGGAGAATCCGTGGCCCTTGAACGGAGAGGGATGAGGAAAAACAGAGATAGCGATCGCAGTCTCGCTATCGTGCTATGTATGTTCACGTGTCCTTTCCCACGTAGAAGCGCGAAGAGGATGGCTGATGTTCTTTCCGAAGAATATTCGTTATTAATATTTAACAACGGCGAAAAGATTAAAAAGTTTCCGGAATTTTAATATACTCGGTGGCTGGTCTTTAAAGAGCGGGTCAGAGGGGAAAGGGAGATGCAAGAAAAGGGTGGAGGTGCATGGATAGAGTGGAAGAAGGGATAGCACTCTCTCGTCTCGTACTCTGAAACGTTGCCAGACGCGAATTAAAATTCGGTAGCAGCGCGCGGTCACGAGAATCTTAATGCTTGCCACCCTCATTCTATCTATACAACTGCACCCTCCCGCGATTATATATCCTGCTTCGGTGCTTTGGTTCCGCATTTTAGAAACTTCACACCGCGCCGATTCTCACATATAAGTTCGTGGATAACGATGACACACAATGTACTCATCTCGTCCGACTTTTCAGTAAAACTCATCCTCTTCCCGCGTGGATAATAAGATCGAGGTACTCTGCCAAATTTTCAAGTCTTTTGTCATTATCCTTGAAAGCCTGGCACCTCAACGTTGTACATTTTATACTTGGTATAAACACGCCCCCCCCCCTTCCCCCATAATCATTGCTATTTCTGAGAGCAATAAATATACAAGCGAGAAAAATTCATTTGCTTCTCTTAAACACGAAACGAGGGCGTCGACTTGTAAGGAAGTTATGAAACAGAAACCACGATCGAGTAGAAAAAAAATTCCGTGTGTCATGTTGTGTATTAATTCGTAAACTGTACTCGGGACATGACTCTGAAGTTAGCAACGTTGAGATTCAATGAAAAATATTTTTTCTACCAATTATTTGTTGAATTTTAAATTTCGTGGCAATTTTTTGTGTCGATCGAGTTTTTTGGTCGCAAGAGAAGATCGTTTTATTGTCCGAACCAAATATTGAATAATAATTATAAGCTCTACTGAAGAAAAAAGAGAATTTCTCTGCATATTGCAACGCAACAAACTTCTACATGATCTCGGGGCTGTGCGAATGAACGAATACGTTGATGTCTGTATAAGAATGAAGTGTACCGTGAGGTCTGGAGTGTTTAGAAGCTTCCGAAAGTTGTATCATTAAAAATTATTATTCAATAAAAAATGAAGAGTTTTAGAAGTTTGTTACTGTCGTTATTGGAGTTTGACTTTAAAATTGCAGCTTGTAGGGAATATTATTGTAATTGGAGAAAAATTATGTCAACATTTAAATTCGACCGGGATTATTCGAGGAAGGTGGTCGAAGCGAAATGCGTAAGGGAAGCAAGAGCAGATAAGAGGCGAGAATCTCAGGAATCGTCGCCGTGGGAGAGAAGAGCGCGCGCGTGAGAGAGGAGCAGCGAAATAAGAAGAGGGTCCTCGCGGGGAGAATAAGGACCGCGGTGAGTGGAAACAAGAGGTTGCCATAGCGCACAGAGTCATTGAGGCAACGGAGGCCGAAAGGAAAGCCAGCAATGGAGAAAGCAGCGGAGTAGAGGGAGGGGCCGAGGGGTGGGTGGAAATTCACGGGGAAAAGTTGACAGGCACCGAAAGTTTCGACACCCCGTAGAAAAGCGACGGCTCGATTAGTTTGCAAACGACCGTAACTTTTCCCTCCCCCGAGAGATCTTTATCCGTATAAAAGTACGGGCAACTTTTACCCCGTGCACATCGAGATGTGCTACCGGCTAAAGTAGAGCGGGACAGAAAACACAAGAGCGAATTGTGGGAGGGGCGAGGGACGGAAGAGAGGGAAAGTACCGCTCGTCCGATTGTAATGTCCGGACATAATAATTTAGTTCTCTCTCTCTCTCTCTCTCTCTCTCTTCCTCCCTCTCTTGCTGTTTCTTTCTTCCTCCCTCAGACCCTTTCGCTCTTTTCCTCTCGTTCGATCGGAGGGCTTTTGTGGATAGTTGCTTTCTCTTTTATCTTTTTCTTTGTCCCTGTTCCTTTCCCACTGTACCACTTTCTTTTTACTTCCTTCGCTACCGCCACCACTACACTCTTATCCTCTTCTCTTTCGAGTCGTTTACCGCGGCAAGACTACGAACGAACTTGTTCTCATTTTGTCCTTCTCGTATAGTAACTACTCGCAATCTCCAACGTTTCTTCTCGATTTCCAATATATATAATTCCTTCGTTCCATCGTGAAACGCCAAACCGATACAAAAAGTAAATCGTCAACGTTGCATTACACACATATCCGATTTTCTCAATACCTTCATCGATCCACGAATCCAATTTCGATGATACTCTCAAACTCCGAAAGAGAAAAGGCTACAATAGAAAATTAACGACTGTAAATAAAGTTGAAAAAATCAAGGAAAGTTACTCGCTTCGCTTCAAAGTTTCATCGTTATTTGTCCAAGTGTATTAATCTACAAATATTTAAACTTTATTATCGCGTCTCTGTTGTTGTGCAAACGAAAAATCAAGGATGTTGGAATTTTTGTGAAAAAAAATTGACCACAACGACAAACTCAAAAACAATAATTTAAAAAAAAGCCGTGGGGAAAGTAAAATTGAGCTAGCGCCTCGAGCTGGAAAGAACAGCTTCCTGGGCTCAGATAATTATTCCCCATTCGCGTTAAGTGGGTTATAGATGTGGAAGGAATCAGAGTGGGAAACTCATAGGGCAAAGAGAGAGGGGGTGGTAGTGAGAAAGGGATGAAGTAATAGGATAGAGCAGAGAGAGGAACCAAGAGGAATTGTCAGGGAAAGGAAACTGCGATGAGGAGACCGGATCTGGAATGAGCGACACGTTAACCAGCCTCCGGCGATGAGAGCTCGTCAGTGCAGTAGACCTTACTCGTGCAGCAGTGCAACTGAGAGTTCTAGAGGCAAGAGTCAAAGAGAGAGAGAGAGAGAGAGAGGGAGAAAAGTGAGAGAAGGGTTGGCCGTAACATAGTATTCGCACACATTCCCTTTCCCTCCTTTCTCCGACAACGACCATTCCTACTTACTCACTCACGTACCCCCCATGGTAACCGTATTTCACTTGGTACTGCACTCATTCATCCTGAAGCCAGAAGCAACGTGTATTATACACTGCACGTACACATATATTTCTGACTTTAGGGATAACCGTTACTCGCCGGAGCTTTCCACATCTATATGTGTATACAGGAGGCACAAGGAATATCGAGAAGATTCCGATGTATGGTCACCTAATTTATGACCCCTTGAGATATCGCTCTTGCTACCGGAGCTCCTTCCAAATGGTCTATAACCAGAACTGACCGATGGAACATTAACCAGCATAGTTTCGGTTGATAGTGATTGACTATCAACTGCGGAACGTTTCAGTGCCAGGAATCATTTAGTTTTAACGCAAGTTCCCTTATTATTCTCTCTTAAGACGCAAAAATATTTATCTCTTTACAGCAGATCCAAATTATTTGTAAAGAAATGGGCAATTAAATTTTTGTATGGCGATTTCGTTGATATGAAATAAAAGAAACGAACTTGGATCGCTCATGAGGAAATTTTCCAGTTGGTGCAACGGAAATTTGATGGAACAGCTCCTGACGCATTTGAGCAGGAATTATCGTGGAAACAGAAATTTCGGCTTATTTGAATTGCATTAAGTCAGTGAAATTGGCTAGTCAGGGATTTGTAATTTGCACAAAAGGATCAGGACCACTGGGACACCGGAGCATGGAGCTCATCCTTCTATTTTTTTATGGCACTCTCCCGAGCACCGCATTTCCCATAAAAGCATGGTGTTTTAAACAGAGCGGAATTTTTACAGGGAATTGAAATATTTGGTAAAATGTTCCATGCAGATTATTTATTTTTTGTAAAAATGAAAGGAACCGCTCAGTGCCTTTGGAAGCTTTGAACCAATCAACCGCATTGCCACAAAACAAATCTTCTGGCTTTGCATCTTTTGTTTGAGCGCGCGAAAAAGTATCGTTCCGTGAAACAACTTAATCGATAGTATCGATGCACGTACAACAGCGTGCTCTGCTTATCCAACATACTCAGCGAGAGTGCGAGAGAGAGAGAGTGAAGGAGAAGAGTTTCCTTTTCCGCTATCCGGCTGTTCGGATAACGTTGCGATCTCTTCTCTCTGTCTGGGTTGTTCGGTGCAGTAAACCACTCGGGGTGAATTCAGAATCAAGCCGGGAGGAGAAGCCCAAGCAAGTAGAAGAGGCAGCGAGAGTAATGTACATAGAGAGCTTGGAGCGCACTAGGATTCTCAGACCCCCTCCCGTATGTTAGCCCGCGCGCGCGAGAAAGAGAGAGAGAGAGTGAACGAGTCGGGGGTACGGTCGTAGCGGAAGTGAGGGCGGAAAGCAAGAGGGAATCTAGATCGTGGACGAAGAGTCAGGCTCGAGGCAGCCTGAAGTTCTCTCATAGCTCGCATTTTCTTTCTCCCTCAACACCAAAACCTTAACCCTTCTAGCCCGGGAAACCTCATGAGAAGAAGTAAGAGAAAGAGAGAGCAATAAGACACATATATATAGAAACTTCTCTAAACGCGTCCGTCCACAGAACGAGGCCCGTGCGAGTGCTCGTTCTACTCGGACTTGAGACGTTGTCAGGGCTTTAAATCTTATCCTCCCTCTAGTATCATCGCCCCTTCTTCCCCACACCAACGCGTTTGCCAAGCGTTCCTCTCTCTCCCTTTCTCTCTACTCCACGAAAATTCTATTCAATATCTCTCTCTCGATTTCTCTCACTCTGTTACGCGTGCTACCACGCACATTTACCGAACCCTTAGCCACTCGCTCGCGCTCACTCTCGCAACCCCTTCTGGCTCTATATCTCTCCATACGCTTTCCTACGAGCCAAACACCGCCTCTCGACAAACTGACCCCGTAAACTTAGATCACCCATCCTACCACGTCTGGCCTCGCCTTTGCTTCCTTTCTGTCTCGCTCTTCCTCTCTTCTAGTTTACTCACATCGTCCACCTTATCTATCTCTCTCTCTCTCTCTCTTTCTCTTGGTATACACGGATACATAACCTTTCTCCCTTTCGCCTGCGCAGCAAATAGCCCAAGAGAATTCGGTCCAACGGAGCTGTGACATAGTTATGACCGCTTTAAACGTGTATACGGTACGTGGCAGTACATCGTGTACACAGTGCACTATATCACAGTACATATCCTCGTCCAAATACATATGTAATATGTGTACGTGTCTGTGCACGGGTATGTACAGAGAGTAATGCACATATTACGATTCCCATGTGTACAACGTATCCCATAGCTATCCCTTCGAGTTTATCACTGTATCGAAATTGTCTTCCTATATCAAATATATACCGAGAGCTTCGCCGCTGATCTCCGATCCCTTAGCATCGCCTCATGAAGCTCCAGGATAGGATTCGTCCGTATTTTCACTACTATTGCCTTTCGTCACCTCATTCTGACTTCCTGGAGCATGGCAGAGGGACGACCTGATAAGTCAGTTATTTCGAATCAAACGAATCCATGTCTCGCGTTATGAATTCAAATTACAATTGAAATTTTTAGTGAGAAACAGCGACAACCTGGCGGATGTATTGAAAAATCTTTTCCGTGCTCGTAATTTCATTTTATTTCAGTTCATTAATGATTTGTGATTGTTTTTCATTCTGTAGAAAGTTTAGACAAGTTTTTGATGAAGTTTGTAACCATAATATGACGATGGGAAATGCCCAAAGTTGCTGACGAGAACGTTGGTAACCGGAGAAGTATGTGTTTCGGTTTTCTTCTTACTCTCATTTTCTTCGCCACCACGAAACCGACGTAGTGGTCGGCGTCGTCGTTGTCGCACTCGGCCCAGGTAGCTAGGTCAACGGGTATGAAATTTCAATGAGGCTGCATGGGCTTCTCTGGCCTCTGCTCCTCTAACCCCGTTGCCCTGCGCCCCCACGTCTCGTGACTCTTTCTCTATATATCTTGGTGTGCATTCCCCTATGACCGTCGTCCCGGTTCACCGGAAACCGAAAAAAGGGAAAGAGAGAAAAGTTTCAACGTTCCTCGTCGTGCAAAAGACGAGACTGGAGTAGAGAAAAAGCCATAGAAAAGGCCAGAGAGAGAAAGAGAGAGAGAGAGANAGAGGGGGGGGGAGGGAAAAGGTATAAGAGAACCGGTAGTTGAGTGGCCCACCAGGAGAATTATGCCTTACAGCTTGAAATATCGAGCTGCAAAAGCGAGAGAGATCTGTGCGGAGATGAGAGAAGAGCTAGGGCTCACATTGGGCATTCCCTTTGTAACGGGGCCAACGGATCGTTCTAGCCGTGCAGCGCGAGAGGTTGAGACAGGAGAAAAGGAAGGGAAAAACGTTCAGTAGTGCCAGTAAGTAAACTCGACCCTCGTTTTCTGTCGCTCGCGACGCGATCCATACATGCATACTCTCACATGTATATACGAGCCTCGGAAGTGCAGAATAAAAGAGGGAACGAAAGCGACGTAGGTATGGAGACAAACTCAGATAGATATAACGATGGATAAAGTCGAGAAGCCGCGCGGTAGCGACACGTCCAAACTTTGAGAAAAGTCCTCTCTACCACGTGCGAAGTCCGCAATGGAAAAGCACCGAGCTCCTCCTTATATATACATACATACATTTCTATAGATACAAGTACATAGACGAGGTACTCTTTGAGACGAGCGATATCTCTCGACGTCCTGCCAGAAATCAAACATCGAGAAATCAGCGTCACCGGCGACAACGACGAGTTAGCCCCCTCCCACTCACTTTCAACCAAACTCTTTCCTCACTCTTATCTTTTCGTGTGTTCCACAAATTCTTACTTATTCCCCTCCACTTTTTTTCTTTTATCTCCAACTTTACAAGCTCGAATGTGTTTGAGAAAAATGTTGGCTTACGTGTTACGAGATGTATGAAGGAACATACAAGTGTGTCATCTATCGACTGGATATATCAAGAGATTTTCCAGTTATTCCGAGATCGATAATATACCATCAAATAATCATTTTCTCGAATAAGTTATCGTCGTGTAATAAAGCTCAAGAGACAGTGACTTTGCACTGCTAGTATGAAATGAAACTCTATATCTCTCGTTGTCGGAAAATGGAGAATGCATGAATAAGCCTCGTGCAGTATTTTCCTCATTAGGCAATAAGAGGAAGAACGCGAGAAGTGCTCGTGAAACCGGAGACCTCATCATAAAACATTCTTCTCTCTCTCTCTCTCTTTCCCTCTCTATGCTGCAAATGAAGCATCAAGTTTCCTCGAGTTTTTATTTATATTTTTCCTTTTTTTTTTCGTTCATTGCAAAAGGCGAAAAGACGTCTCCGAGCTCAGAGAGAATAGAGTCCCACGAAAATGATGTGTTGATGTTTCGCAGCGAGTATAATATGTTGTCGGTGAACCGGGTTAAAACTCGGAGAGGAAGGAACCTGATGAGCCCCATGTCTGAAACGAGTATAGGGAACTCGGGAGTTAAGACCCTACTGTGTATACCGTATGACTTGAGAGGACGAAAGACTCTTTCTTTCCCGCTATGTTTCCACACCAAAGAAGAGGACATCTTGGCGAGAATAGAAGCCAAGAAGATAAGAAGAGAAAGCGAGAGAGGATGGAGCCAGCATAGCAACTCCGGGGCCCGTTACCTCTTGTTTTCCGACTGAAATATTCAAGCCACTCGACGGCACAATGATATGTGCCTTCCTTCTACCTTCCGGTCCTCAGTTTCCTCTGTTTTGCTACTAGATCGCTCTTTCTTCATTCTCTTCTCCCTGCTCTACTCTCGGGCTGCCGGTTCTCTCCGCACTTCAGCTTTCCGAAGGCCCGACCTTACTGTTACATCATCTCGGGACAAGATACACTGCGCTCTTTCACGTACCAGAGAGCAAACGAGCGAAAAATGTACTAAAAAAATGGAGACAAAAAAATATGACATTACGATCGCCGACAAAAAGTAAATTGTTTTAGTAAAAAAAAAAGAAAAAAAACCATTTCCAATAATCTCGTGATCCCGTCAAGCCATAACGAAGGTAAATAAAAAAAAAATCCGATGGAAATGGCAACCCTGTGTAGAGACGTCGGCATATTATTCTCCTCTCTGTTTTTTCCACATCGTTTTCGTTTGCCATTCCTAAGTCAAAAAGCATTTTTTTTAATGAATGAAAAGCCAAACAAACGAAAAGAAAAAACTTGTCGACATGCACATGCGGGCGCAGAGTCTCGAAAAGGTGAACAACACGGCAAAAAGGAAGACTGCTGTAAAATACCGATACTTAGGGCGAAACGCGGGTTGAAAAAGCCAGGAGAGAAAGCGTCTGAATGCGCGAGAGCGTCGATGCGGTATTCACGAAAGTACGAGGAGGGACGACCGGTCGCATAACCGTGGCTCTCGGTGCAACACGTAAAACGATGGAGGGTTCAACTCACGTATAGAAACAAGCAGCGAGGCAGGCCTTTTTCACTATGGACTGTACGGAGCGCGATATACAATGTGTATATATATGAATACACATTTATATTTAAATGTGTATGTACATCGTATCCATACGCGCACAGGCACACACTCGAACTAAACCAAGCAGTAAACGAGAGAGTGCCTTTTCACTTTCGTCTATACATACAATGTGGCCAACACCCATACATATACATGAAGCGCGCGGAACGTACACGTACTTCCGGTCCAGAAAAGTACCAACGCTCGGTAGCACGCTATTTATATACATATATCCATAAATGTACAATGGAAAAAAGGTCTGGAGGTCATAAAGGCGTACTAAACGTCATTCAACTAGAGGAGAGTTGTCACTCGGCCGCCCTTTACATTTCAAACCATCCTTATGTGTCTCTCGACCATTTCGTTACGATATGCTGGTTCTATTGGTGTCGGTACTCGGCGACCGGTGAAATAAAATGCTCGGAGAAGTGGATGTACGCTAGATCGAGCCTTCCTCACAGAGAGATGCTGAAAAGAGAGGAAGGGAAGATTTTGCCCTGTAGTGAACGCAATTCTCCTTGCTCACGTAGCATAAGAGATGTATGAGAGGCCGCTACGAGAGAAAGAGAGAGAGAGCGAATAAAAAAGGTGGTAGAGGAGCAGCAAGGATCCCTTTGAATTCAACCACGATTCGGGTCTGTTCACTGCTCTGGCCAGCAACTCTCTCTCTTTTCCCAGTCTATGCTACTATGTGTTCCCATCTCGAGATTTGTACGAATATCTAAAGACTGAGAGATTTGAATAGGCTCCACTGACTCTTGCCCTGGTCTTGTGTTGAGGCTTCAACACAAAATATATATGGACCATTTCACGTTGGATCGATCTCACTCTCATCCACTACTTTTTTTCGCTTCCTCTGTTCCCTTGATTCTTCGTATATTGTATACAAACCGACGAAATACTTTTAATCCTGCGAATCTCAATTTAAGTGCAGTCCCAAATTTCCATCCAGTTCCAAAACTTCCTGCCACGGTCACGAGTTCTTTGCACTTTTACATGTGCTTTTTTCAGCCCTTATTTACCCACTATCCTTCACCATCAAAGTCGTGCTTTCTCGATTTTTCATTGCTTCGGTGCAAATACAGACGGAAAAGGAGACGCAAAAAAATGCAAGGGAGAGAGAGAGAAGATGGAAAAATTTACGGACGAGAGAAAATGAGTGAACCGAGAGATTGAGAAACGAAGAAGAGAGATTCGAGGGGCAATCGCGAAGCCGAGAAAAGATATAAAGAAAAGGGGATGATATACTGTAGACGAGGAGTAGTCAAAGTCCCGGAAGTCGAAACGAAGTATCACAGGATATTAAGCGACTTGGCGTTTCGTTTATTACATTTCTATATACTTGTGTATATATGTATATATATATTTGACACGTCGACTGATGCGATGGTGTTTTTTTTTTCTTCCCCCTTTCGTATAATCAACCCTCTTTTCCGAATCCCAAAACGACTTGTATTTTCTCCCCTGCCAAGTTGTGTATAGTATCAAAGGGGCATTTCTACCTTTTTCGTCCTTTGCTCACGTCTATATTCTCAAAAATGACGCGAAACTTGGGTTCTGAGATCGGAGAGAAAAAAAAGGGAGTAAATTGTTCCTCC
This sequence comes from Hyposoter didymator, assembly GCA_037952995.1. Lineage (NCBI taxonomy): Eukaryota > Metazoa > Arthropoda > Insecta > Hymenoptera > Ichneumonidae > Hyposoter > Hyposoter didymator. The sequence goes on from JBAJMU010000002.1 coordinate 19,043,063, forward strand.
ACGATTGTCAATCTCTGGGAAACGTTTTTTTTATGCTAAATTTATATCCGTCAATTGCCCCGGAGGGTTGATCACGTAACCTTGTCCATATTTTCCAAAAAATTCGACTTTTCCTTCGCTATTTGTATGAAGATTTTTCCGTCGTTACCAGACGTTACTCATCGCGAGAAATATTAAGCATCAGAGAACCGAAATGTTGTGGAAAAAACGAAATATGTAATGAGAAAGCTCGCAAGAACGAGAGAGAAAAAAAATTTACTTACGAGCATTCGGAGGAGGAGGCTTTTGCTTGCAGCCAAGTAAAAGGGTATTTGGTCCATGGTGTGGCTGGTGTTTTTACGCTCGACTTCGAGTGTGAAGTTTTGAGCTTTCGAGCGAGGCGACCGTAGCCTTCTCACATTGTTATTTTAATTCCCCATTGTTCTTTCTGGAATACCCAGCCATTCGAATATATACGCGAACCTGGGCCGAGCTCTATGCTCAAGCTTTCTCTTTTGCTCCGTGCGAAACACCGGTTTTCACTCCTGTTCAGACTGCACCACCGTTCGAGTGAATGGAGCACGCTCTAGAACGAAACATATCGCGCAAAATGATGCTCGTTCTTTCACAGCACGTTCCCCTCTCTCCTTTTGACGTTTCTCTATTTTTTTACACTTTGATTTAAACATCATGGCAGATTTTCACTACGAAAACTAACGATGAATTGTCCATGCAATCGAACAACTCGTATCATCGACATTGATCGTTGAAAAACGTGAAGGCACGTGCATTCCAAAATAATTTTAAGAAATAATTGTAAAATAATTTATTTCACTTTCCTCGACATTTTATTAATAATTTCTGTGCCAAAATAATAATTATTCATCGATTTTGAAAATGACAGTATAAGTAAACATTTTTAGCAGAAACGCAAAGACACGATACCTCGCACGATACCTCGCACGATACCCAGGAATAACTTGTTGACAACGTCCAGAGAAAAATGTACGAATCGAAACGAGTCAGTAGCTCGCGGTAAAAGCTGAAGCGGTAATAGGGTTCACAGGAGTAAGCTCACTAACTTTTGTCATGAAAAATTCGTTAACCTACCTCTCGCTCTTTATAGATGAAACGTTCTCAACGTCGTTTACCTCTATGCTCGCCTACGACGACGATGTCAACGAGGCCATATCCTTATTTGCATAACCCAGCTTGGGTGCAGTCTGATGGCACCGTTGCTTCTCGCATCGCAGCCCTTGTTTCAGAGGCCTCTTCCTATTTGTATACATATAATGTATACGCCTCCCGAGCCACATGCATATGGATGTTCGAATGCTCGCGCTCGCGTCATGCTTCCGTTCTAAAACGAACCTAGAATTTCGGCAAAGGCTCTTCGTTTCTAGCCGCTTAACCGTAGGCTACACGACTAAGCCATGGATATGCTTCCCAAACTCGTCCTAATACCCGATCGTTCTGCCGACTCTATCATTCTGAAATATATTGTTCAGAAGATTCGCAACCCTTGCATTTTTTTGTTCAATTGATTCGAACTCTTGATCGATGACTCATCCGTTCAAAAATCTAAAGGGCAACGAATCTTTACAATTTAGACGACCAATGAGATCGAAAAAAGATTCAGAATGGCTGTAACAAAATAACATTAGAAAAGTTGATTAATAAGTTGCGAAATCACGAGAACGCCAATTAGCGGAGAGCGACAAAGTTCAGCATTGAAAAAATTGGTTCTATGCGAGAAATTGATGTTTTCGATAAAAATAATTGAACGATGATTGAGACTTTGTCGACATTTCATAAACTTTTGGGATTTTTTCAACTAAAAATCAATTTCGTTGATTCACCGGTCAGTCGATCGTGGTCAACGAATGATTTTGTAACTTCTGCGAAAACTGCCAACCAATGAAGGAAAATTTAGTATTTTATTTCATAGAGTCGATCAATTTCAATGATTTTTTCTTGGAATTATTGTGAATGGTGGTTTGGAGCAAATCTTGACACGAGTCTCAAGCACGTAGGCGTCAACGAGGTCGTTTTTTTAGAAGAACTCACGGATCTTCGTTACCTCATTAATTCGCACGATTCGAATTGCATTTGATGAAAACGTGAAAAGCTCTAAAACACAGGGAAGAGGATGCGTGAAGAAAACGTACGACATAATTAAACCCAATGAAAGTAATTAAGTGAGTAGGGTATATACGTCACTCGCTGTCTCTTCAGGATTGACAAAAAGGGTTGGCAAATATTATAATAAAAAGGAAGACTTGAACGAAAATAAAAAGAAAGAACATAATTTAGCGAAATTGGTGGGGACGTCGGAAAAATTGTTATTAAATGGAAAGTCGGCGTTGCAACGACGCTCTATACTATGAAGAGTGTAAAAATGGCCAAACTGAATTCACGGACCCTCATTAAAAATAATTTGCCTAGAAAGCAAAGCGCTCGTGTGAGCTTCTAAGCAAATAGTTCAAAAAGAAGAAAAAAAAACGTAAAAAATCAGCTAAAACGAACTTTTAAAAAAGTTCACTTTAATGTCCAATTATAATAAGTCTACTCATTCAACTGCTGATACAATTTAACGAGGCAAGATAAAAAGAAACCATTTCAAAAGCCCATTTTTCATTCCGTTGTATTTTTATGTTATAGGCTTTTTTGACTTATAAACTTTCATTTTAAAAGCCTAGTTGGGAAAAAGGTACTCGGCGTTGTACGCGAATGTGGAATAATCGTTTAGCCGTTATATGCCTCCATAACTTACGAATCGTTACTCAGATCATAATTCTAGCCAATGCTGCGCACAATTTTACGCAGAGTAACCTTAACATGGCTCCTGGAGTCGTAGTTTCAATTTTTATTCATACTTTCAATGATTCATGCGAGCTTTACGGCGAAATTTAAATCTTGGCTAGAGACAAGAAGAAAAATCATCCGGTCTATCCACTTTTCATGTTTTAATATCATTTTTGAGCCACCCTAAGAGTCGATACTTTGAAAAATCTCAATTAAGCGATCATTGCTTTCTCGGATACCCACTTTATGAACATGGATGTAATCAACTGTTTTTTTTTTTTTTAATATTAATATTTGGAGTTTATCTCCATGCTCCAAAGAGCAAATATCTTTCGGACACATACTTTTTTTGAAAAGATATTCGAGGCGAATGTTTACGAGCCAAAAGGCTACCGAAGGGATTCCCATAAAAATGGAGCCATTATTTGGCTTCATTAACGCTTTATTGGGCGTACGACAGTATCGAACGATGAGCGATATATATAGCGAGCGTGAACGAGGAAGAAAGAAAAAGGGCCAGAGGAAAGGTGACGAAAACCGGTAACGGCGAGCCTCCCTTTTTCCCTTGCAATCCAGTTGCGTTCGCCCATGTTCCCCTTTTTAACCAACGGCTCGCGCGCAAGAGAAGCCGATATTTCACGCGAATTATTGGCTTTCGAAAGCGCTGACTTTCCGATCTAATCTTCGTATATTTATGACCGAGCGCTATCCTCTTTTCTTCCCATGTCCCTCTGTCTCCTTTTTCCTCCGCATCTCCCATCAGTTTGACAGCTTTTCTATGTATTATTTTTTTTCATACCTTCCGAATGTGTAACACGATGAATTTCGTACATAAAATAAATAACCGAACGACATTCAGCATTATCTTCCTCCGGGGATCTGATTTTCGTTCTGAAATAATTACAGGCGTGCGCCATGAGAATTACAACAAATAGTGGAGCTGGTAGGAAAAGCAAATATCCGTTTTAGACGTTTCGTTATCATTTGACACAAGCCAAAACTCAGTGTGAATGTGAATTCCCGTGACGGCGCGAACAGTGATTGTGCGCTGTTATTCGTTTTTATTGTTATATTTATTTGTTCCATTCGGCGATGAGATATCGACATGGATTCGCGGCGTTGGAGGCCTCGTGTAACAATTAGAGTCGCGGGTGAGTTTGGGGTTGACCGCGACAAAGCGTGTTGCTGTGGTGTTCCAGCGACAAAGTATCGAGCCGTGTATTTCACGGTAGTCCGATCCTCCCTGGCTATATCTCGTTTTCTCGTTGCCTCGTGTGGCCCCCTCTCGCAAGTTCTCTCGCTCGATGCCTCATCTCTCGCTCTATATCACTCCCGTTCCAATCCTTTCGCCCCTGCTCCTCGCTCTTCCTCCCTCGCGCTTTCCCTCTGGAGCTCGTTCGGTCTCGCCAAGCTATTCCAGTACGTCCGAGGCTGCATCGAGTGCAGTGTAGCCGATACGTGTTCAGAGAGAAACATGAACAGAGAGAGAGAGAGACAGAAAGACAGCGATGCCGAAGGGGCAGAAAAAGAGGGAGGGAGAGAGAGAGAGACATACCGATAGGTGTACATCGTCGATTTCCCTTTCGGCTCATCCTCTTCGCGTTGCATATATACCTACGGTATTACCTGGAGGTGGAACCAATACCGAGTCACGGATGGAACCAGGCGAGAACACATTTGCGGATTTTGCCATCGGTATACCTTTATTTATGTATATCTATATAGAGCGTGAGTAAAGGTACGCCTGGACGCGCGAGAGCATAGAACACACGAAAACACTCGAACACTCCGGGAGCAGAAACGGTTTGCGGTTCGGACAGCGGTGCTCAACAAACCGATAGCTTTCTAGACCGTACTGAAGACCATATATACGTACCAGACCTATATATACATGCATACATTTTACAATCGGTATGGGAATGGACAAACCCCCTTCTGTCATTGTCCCAGTCGTTGCCATCGTAGTCGTCGTCGTCTAGAGCGACCTTTCCAAACCACAACGCGTTCTCGTTTCATCTGAAATCTCCGTGCCTCTTGCAAACCTTCGTACTTTTCACCCTCTCCCCGCATCAGCCTATATTCTCGATCAATCGTGAGTAAAACGTATACGTATGTACGGATTTATATTCGTGAGTACGTGTGCGTGTGTGTGACGGCGCATAAAACATAACCAACGATACTGCGCTGTTATCCCGTCTCTTAGATTTTTTGTCGTACCTTCCCTCTCTCTCCCTATATCCGTTATCGCACAAGCTCGTAAGTCTGCACGAATCGCCTCTCTCAGTTCACTCGGGGGTCGGTGGTTGTGGTGCCACAGTCTTCGTAAAATTTCTTGGCGAAGGACGTACCGTACGTCACTCTCCTTCGAGAAGTAGAAGAAAACGGTATGAACGAGAAAACGCTTGAGGAAAAAGAGAAAAAGCGCGGATAGGAGAGGCAGAGCAGGCGAAGAAAGAGGCAGAGAGAAAAGAGAGGGAGTCACTTTTGGCAATGGTCGAAAAAGTTAAAGCCGAGTTAAAGTTACAACTCGAACATCGCCATCTCTTCACTCTCGCATCTCTCAGCACTCCTCGTCGTTCACCATCTCTATGTATATCCGACGTTTTTTAAGCTTTCTTCGGTCACGTGACACGGAATAACCTACACGTGTCCATTTGTGCAAAAACCATGTCTGTCCCACACTCGCATACATTCCTACATTATACATATCCAAGCCATGTGACTGTAGACACGGATTTTCTAGTGCTTTTATAACGATTTCTTTGCCGGAGGCTGATGTAATTTTTCGTAGGACCGCACGTTCGAGTCCCCGCGGAGTACGCGGACCTGCTACGCTGTTTTGGCTGCTAGACCCGTTGCCCCTCAGTCAGTATCAACTGCGATACTCTCTGCCGCCAACTGAATAAGCACCCAGTGTCGTAGCGAATACGAGAGATTTTTTCGAAAGAGCAGAAGGAGAAAGACGTAGACAGAGGCTGGATCTACAATATCCTCTCGTTGTAGACGTATGGTCCAGGAGGGTTATAAGCCTAGAGCAGTCATTTTTCCTGCTCGTAGGCCCGGATTAAAAATCTATTATTTAAGGCCAGGGTCGTCACGAAGGGATGAACTCTGTAAATTGTCTGCCTTTGCTCCCTCCTTTTATTTCCCACTGTACCTACCGGCACCACTATCTTCACCTTCTCTCGCCTTTCTTCGTTTCCTCGTCTTGATGCTTCTCCGCGGCTATTCCGGAGAGCCAACGAAAGAGAATAACTCGTGTTGTCTCTCCATCGCTTCTCGTCCTACTTCACGAAAACTTCTCACTTCCCCTCCGTCTCTTTACCTTGACGCAAAAGTTTCACTCTCTCGTGTTGCTTCCCCCGGAAAATAAACGCCTCGCCTGTGTGACTCAAACATCGTGTGTACATCGTGTTTATATGAGAAAAGTGTTGACACATCGGACTAAGCAAAATCGAGTCTATACACGTACTACTTGAACAAGTTGCAAGAACTCATATTATCGTCGACATACCACGTGGAGCTTTCAAACCAAAGCCCACTATTCTTCGACCGGAAGTTCCGACTAAACAATCACATACACATAAGCCCGTGTATATAAGGCCAATGATGTACCGACTCGCGAACACGAACGTTAACGATTTTCTACAGTTCCTCCTCGTCATTTTTATCAACAGCCAATCAACTAGAATTCGGAAAATTCAAAATATTTTCCAAATTTTCTTTTTCACTGAAAAGTAATTGGCTCTCGTGAATTAAATCGATGCACAATATTTCTATTTGTTCGCTTATACCTTCCACTGCATAAGACACCGTACACCGTCCCACAGCAGGGCGGACCGATGAAAGAATAAAAAAAGACAGGTTATTGCTTCTTTAAAATGCTTCAGTGTGGCAAAATCCCACGCATAGATATACGCTCTCGTGAAAGCTCTGGGGCAACAGAGTCCGCCGTTGTTTCGTATCCTCGAGTTATCGACTGCTCGTGAATCGAGAGCTTCGCAACGACGTCGAGACAGAAACTTGACGATGTAGACATACCAACCACCAACAATAACCTCTCATACACCCCTCGAACCCTCAGCTTTGCTCGGTGTTACCTATAACAATCCATGTAGTATATAATGTACCTTCTCACTCTATAATCATCCCTTGCAGCACGTGTATACGTCCACGTATGTCTAGTAGAAACGTCTACTATAAAGGCACACGCTACTTCTCCTGCCTCGACCACGATACGACCTACACCACCACCAGGATCAATTTTCTGTAGTATAATTCTCTTCGTTAAGTATAACTACAGCCAAAGTTTGCTTTTCGCAACGCGAAAGTGCGGTCACCTCGATACCCCTGCCCTTTCCCTTGCTTTGCCATTGTCTAAGCATTTGGTTGACCTACAGTGACGTAGTGCAGCAATGCAGGCCATATTCCAGTGATCCACTGTTTTTTTATGGCTTTCTGATGCACCGCGAAATTATTATTTGCAAATAAACGGACGAGAAAAAAATGGCATTATTTTGTTTGGTTTGAGGGGTTCGTTCGATGTTTGTCTTTGAAAAATCTCTACGACTAATTGGATCTCTATGAATTAATTGGAGGCTGCTCTTTCGTGAGGAGATATTCGAATGTGAATAAACAATTACGAATAACCTCACAACGTTTAATAAGTTACTCTTCCACATATTAACTGTTGCCCCCTCTAATTAAGAACTCGCTTCTGCTTCCATTGTGTATTTAAATTTTCACCTCACAGCTTTTTCCGATAATCGAGAAAATGGCGTATACGCGTCGGAGCCTTACTTTACTCATACAAAGCGATGACCGGAAAAGTGCGGGCAGAAGGGAAATTCAGATTATCATCGCCTCGAACTCTCTCCTCTTCTTTGAACTCCGGAAGTATTCAAAATTGTTCTTGAAGCTTCTACGGAAGAAAGCTTCGATTCACTGTTTATTAAAACCAGGAAACAATTACTTTTGGATTAAAAAAAAAACACGTACGGTATTTTCCATAGTCCAAATCCATCCAAAAATTTTAAAGACTAAAAGTTTTTTATGCCCCTTCGAAATTAGAAAAATGAATTTCAATGTAAATGGAACTTTTTCCTTCACATTTCGCTGCACTTTCGACTCGGGGCGTAGCGAAGCAACCGATTATCTTTATGGTATGGCGCTTGGTCAGTAAGCTATAGTATACGCGCAATGAAGTGTATAGAAAGCCACGATACGGTGGCATGTAAATCAACCCTCGGCAGCCACCAAGCGATGGGGTCTCCGCTGCAGGCGCATTCTCCATCTTTCTTGCCCTCCTNTCTCTCTCTCTCTCTCTCTCTCTCTCTCTCATCTTCTGCTTTGCCATTCACCTCCTGCTCTTCAACTCGCTCGCACTCTCTCAAGCAGCAGCCTCTCGCGATTTTCTCTTTACGTTCGCCACTTGTCTCCCTCTTCCATCTCTTCTTCTTTGTCCGTCCCTCCTCTTTAACCCCTTTTCCTCTTGCGAACCTCTCTCATTCGTCTATCAGCTTGCATCTTACGCTTCTCCAACTATTTCAACCATGTCGAAACAACCTGACGAAATTCTCCTCTCGGAACACCTACGTTGATCTGTTCATACTTCGTGTTTACGTCAGCATGTACGCTCCTGTCCTGGAAAGCTCTACTTGTCTATATATAATCCCTTTACAAAGTATATACATACGTACACTTAACGACAAGCCTACAACAATATTCTTTAGGCCTATCCACTTCGAAGACTATACATCGACGAGAATAACGGGCGCTTACATCCCCGTTCACCGCAGCTTCCTCCGAAATGTTGGCTCGACGACGATGGAGGAGAAATACCTTCGCATTTTCTCTCCTCCTCACATCCTTCGTCTTTACAGTAGCCACTTGACGCAACTTTTTACTTGCACTCTGTCGTTAGCCTCCCTGTTCGCAGCAATTTGCCCTTTTACGAAATATTTTTTTTCCTAATTCTGAAATAAATTCGTCTTTCTATGCACTTTCCCATTCTGCTCGGTTCTCGCGTCATGCACACCGCGAGAATTGGAATCGTCGGTGACGTTTCGGTGTGCAGGAGAATTCTCGCCATTTTTTTTTCGGAGTCGAGCTTCCCAAGACGCTTTTCCGTCAAGGCGCCATATGATTGGCGAAAAATCAGAAAAAAAACTAGTACAGGGCGCGATGAAGGAGAAACAGTCAGCGATCGTGTCGAGGCGCAGGGAATAGAAGGAACGGTCGAGTGATTTAGGATCGACGTACAAAGAGGAATACATGCGCCTCCGCGTGAAACAAAGATAGAGAATTGAAGCAAGAGATAAAACGTGAGGACGTGCAAGCTTACGGCGACTGGTATAGGGGGTTCGGACGTAGGGTGTTTTCAAGTATATACTAAGGGTTGTTTCTAAACTAAGAGAGAGCGAGAAGTAGGGAGAGGGAGAGAATTAGAGGCAACGATCCCAGTGTAGCCGTATAACCAGCGGTGTTGCCTCATTGGACGATATTTCACGCCGTAATTATCTTAGCGTGCAACGCGATAGGGTGTGTCACGGGGGGCGAGCTACGGTGCAGTGCCAGATATACAATACATGGAAAAGAGAGGAGAAGAGACGGTGCATCGCTATTAATGCCGCGCTGATAATGTACCAATAGTGTTCTAATGTGTTGTAGCATCGCTTGACTAATGGACAGTAGCAACCGTCGCTCGAATGGACTCTGCTACGAAGCTCCATTCGCGGTACTTGAGGGCGACAACGCCATGAATCCCAAATACCCCAAAGTTATGGAGGCTTTGAGAAAATGTAGTTCTCACACTATATACAGAGACCAAAAGGATTAACGCCCGAATTCTCCGCATTCCTGATCTTCAAATAAACGCCCTCCAAAGAACCCCGAAAGCTGGGGATCGATTAATCTCCGAAAAAAAATTCATTGGGTTCGAAAAACCTTGGACCGTAATACGAGAAAAATCCTTGAATCTCTCAAGTAATAAAAAAAAACCATCGAAAACCATTAATATCACTTTTTTTTTTGCTTCCAAGAGTGAATGAGAACGTCGTACGCGTTGCAAATTGCACACACGATGAAAGGACAAGTTACGGTCGATAATTAGATTGGCAACGTTAAAGACTTGGAGATTTGGTCAAAATGATTAACGCATATGAAATGTCTACCGATCCAATTATGCACGAATCGGTAGCAAAGTACATAGGAATTGTTTACCGCATTTTATTGGTACATCGGGGGCCCGTACCACGACCGATAAAACCTCCAAAAACGTGTATACATATTTATTGTTTTCGTACGACTCGACACAGCTCGTTGTACATATCGATCCTGGGTGGTAAATTCGTTGGAATCATTGTAATGAGTAGCACGAGCGGCATCGGCATCGAGTTTATTGAAATCGGGCGTAAATAAAGATATACACATACAAGTATGTTCATACAGACATTGGATACGAGGAGGGAAGACGAGAAGGAGGGGGAAGGCTTGATGCGCATACTGATAGAGTGTAGATATTGATGATTATCCTCCATTCTGGCGTAACTCATTTCGATGCGGTAATTTCGTCGGTATAATCATCGATACTATAACCACTCTGCTAGACCGAGCAATATTCCGAATACGAACGTGTCGGCGTAACACGCTCGTTCACGTTTCAAACTTGACCAAATAATAATGGCTGCAAAAGCTCTCTCTCTCCCTCTCTCTCTTGCCCAATTTTCCATAGTTTGCATCCGTAAACACAGACGACACGATAACCCGATTTATTTCGGTCGCATGTAAACCCCGGGAGGTTCGAAATAATAATGTCCGAAGAATTGTGCGATTTAATTAAAAATTGCACCAACCATAACACGTACATTTTTTTCAATTCAATTGTCCGCAAAAAAAAATACACTCGACAAAAAAACGGAACATCGAGCTCCGTAACTAAATTCACAAGCCAAACCTTCCATCCTTGCGGCGCACGAATTTCTCGTTTATTTATACATATGTACACACATATCCGAAATTAATTTGGTGCAAACGACCGTGCGTAACGCGTCTGCGTATGCACCACTCGGGCATGTATGAACAGTAAAAATTCTCGATTTCGGGATGCATGGAGGGTCGCCAGTAGTCAAGGATGGAAGTAGTTTAACATCGGACAAAAATAGAGAGAAACAGCATGTTAAATAGTGAAGGACGAATGAAAATGTATGTGTTCGTAAAAAAATGCGTATGTGTGAATATACAAAAGAAACGGAAACGTGAAAGCAAGGGAAAACGAAAACGAACGAGCACAAGCGAGAGAAAGATGGAGAATTAGTGCCGAAAAGCGAATGGTCGAGGGAAATTCGGCGAGGATCCAGTAATCGGGTGGTCGAGCGTTTGGAACAGCAGCAGTGGCGACCGAGCTCATGCCAACGGTGATGAAGTTTTAAACTATAATATATCGTTGGTCAAGCTGCACGTTTCACGTTCCTGTCGAGAGTTCTCTCTCGCTGAACGTTACGGGGGTATATTTGGCTGGGGGGTTTGCCAATGTGTACGTCGCCATCTCCCAAACATACGTATGCCCCTGCACACTGTATGTGCATATAAATATGTTCGCAGTGATCTCATGTATAGATATTTACAACCGTCTACCAAATTGCAGGCTCAATTCTTTTCACGTCCATATTTCTCACTCTACCTACCGCATCGAATGAGAGTGCATTTGCCGTCCGTGACTTGTGCATAGACAACCACGAAGTACTGTCGCAACAACTAGAAAGGGTCGACGATAACTCGTTCCCGTTGCGTACACGCCTCGTCGAAGTTCGTGTTTTGAAACAATCGTTAAAATCTGATGAAAAAAAAAATGATTCGACGCGGCTTAATCGTTTTTTCGTGAATTTTCCTGCTCTTCGCGTTTAATCTCAATTCCCAAAGTGACCGAATTACTTTCGACCACGAATTAAGCTCCGTGTCTCACGGTGCAAACGCGTCCGTGACGTCCGTCCAGATCGCATAATTTTGTGTGCGTCTGTACGTTTATGTAAATGGAGCGTGTGGTATGGTTAAAGGAACAATGTCTGTCCGAAACAGCAGCGATTTCTCTTATCGGGAATTCAAACGCTAAATAATGGCATAACTTCTACTCAAGCGTCGTTCTCTCGCTCTCGCCTATACTAGCCATGCCTCTACGTCGACGCCGGATCTCACCCTAACGGACATGAGATGAGAGCAAACGTTGGCAGAACTCGGACGAGGAAGAGCGAGAGATTGCCGAGCTGCACCGCTCCTCGCTCGCCCTCCTTCTACTTTTTCTTTCCATTATTCTCTCTTCCTCTTTCTCATTTCGAGCCCTGCTTTCGTACACATATATTCCCCCTTACTCTTTACTCGCGGTGAACATAATTTCGCCAAGTGTGCACCGGCCACTCTGGCCATCATTCACGTCCAACATCAGCTGCTGTACGAACTGTGCAATTCTCGTACGCTCTTCTCCACTACAACGATGGAAACCATTTCCTCACGTAGTACCTCGCTTCTGGACCCTACTGTGCAACACACCCCTCCTGCTTGCCTCTTGTGTCCGGTTCTCATGAAACTAAACGATGAAACGCGAAAGTCCCCTCGTTAGAATTCACCCGCGTTTCTCGTGACACACTACACAAAAGAACTTGTACTTCCTTCCAACTACGGGACAAAAAATTCATCACTTTGAAAGAAAAATAACTTCCCCCGACAAACTTAATGTTAGCGTTATACAGGGACCAAAAAAATATTCTGTATTATTTCCAATGGACAATTGTCTAGAAAAAAATGNCGGTTCTCATGAAACTAAACGATGAAACGCGAAAGTCCCCTCGTTAGAATTCACCCGCGTTTCTCGTGACACACTACACAAAAGAACTTGTACTTCCTTCCAACTACGGGACAAAAAATTCATCACTTTGAAAGAAAAATAACTTCCCCCGACAAACTTAATGTTAGCGTTATGCAGGGACCAAAAAAATATTCTGTATTATTTCCAATGGACAATTGACTAGAAAAAAATGTGGACCTCTAAAAATTGCGAAACTATATAAGCGATAAAAACGTTGAAATTTCAAATTACAATCCTCGAAAATCGCTGTATTTTTTCCTATCGAATTATCGAAATCCCAGACCCAGCCGTTTTTTATTCGTTTTTGAATCATCTTCCAACTGGTTATTCGTGTTTTTCATTCATCAGCATGTTCCGACCATCACAGTAGATTTTTCAACATGCATGTGGGATGAAAAATGTGATTTTTTTTTCGTCCCATTTGTAAAAATTGTTCTGATTAATCAGTTTTATTTTTGTGAAATATTCATCGAAATCTATTCAGTGGTTATCGCATGAAAAGCAGCCAAGCGCTTTCCGCATTAATACATACAGACAACCAGCTGACGAATGAATTTTATTGTGTACCTCGACAAAGTTGCTGGCTTTATTCTTGGATCTCGTTTTTCATTTTGTTCGCGAAAGTATCGAATTCTTTGAGTGTCAGGCGCGTTGGTCAGGGAATTAAAAGGACAACTGAAGTAAAAGTAAGTAGTAAAGCCCGTGAAAAGTCAGACTCAACTGCGTAACGGAGACGAAGAGAGGCATAAAAGGAGGAACGCGGAAGGGGAAAGGTTGAAGCCGGAAAAATAACGATGCACGGGGCTTGTATCGAGATGTAAAGATACATCGGAAATATAATGTATCAGGAAGGTTTTACCGCATTTTGAGCGTGTATACGCGTGCACGAGACTACGAACGCTTCGTGAGGATACAGGCAAGAAAAGTGCGACGGAAAATGCAAGACACAGTAGATCCTCTAGGAAGGAAATACCGCAGATGGATGGATGCATTATTATAACGAGCCTCTGGCTTTGCGGACATGATGGAAGACTCCGGATAAAGAATGTTCCGGGACTCCGACGGCGCGGCAAGGCGTCAGCTAGTCGAGAGTGAAAAAGAGAGAGAGAGAGAGAGAGAGAGAGAGAAAGAAAGAAAAAGAGAGGTAGATGGGAAACAGTGGGAGGATATAACACAGAAACGTGAAAGGTACAGGGAGGTATCGATCCCTGCCACTCGTTTCTCTCTCGCGCGAGTGAAACGCTGGTGCTCGAATCTGTCAAGTGCGTTTCAGGAGCGTCGTTTCTCATCCTCGGATTTGTGCCCATAGAGAAGTACATCTCACTCTCTCTTTCTCTTGCTCTCGCTGGTCTAGGGCAAGCAGAAACGAGATGGCATTTAAAAAAAAATTTCTACACCATATGCAAGCCTGGCAGTCATTCCCATCGAAATGTCACAACGCTGGGTTGAGTATAATTCGATCGTGTTTCGTGATCTACCGATACGAGCCGATTGATTGATAGAACATGATTCCCAATATATCGCTCATCCCTGCACACTTGGAAGCTTTTTTTCACTCTTCTCTAGCAGAACACGCTGATTTAACGCGTGAGATACGTCCACGAAAAATACTTCGAGACACTGTGGCATTTTAATTCGAGTAGGCTCGCTGGATTCCGTGTATCCATGACTAAGTATCGTACGTTTAGACAAGACTTTAAAAAATTGCTGTTGTCCGTATAACATATTGATGGCGATCATTTATTTCTCTTCCCGCGACTACTACTCTATAGTAAAACTTTGATTTATTTTACTCGAAGAGTTTTCATACGAAAATTTTGCGGAAATCGCACACCGCATCGCTAATTCTAACCACAGAGAAAAATCTCGTATCCGAGTACAGTTTTCACTTGCAAATTCAGAAAAAATTGTGCCCCTTGGTAAGGAAAGGAGAGAACGATGGCCAGCGACGAAAAGAGACGATTGAAAAATCTGAAAAGAGCCACGACGTCGGGCAGGATTGACCAAAACGCCTTCGGGGTCATTCTTATTTCCATGCACATCTCTATATATCATTATCCGGTCTTCCATCGACCGTCCATGATTTTCGGAGTAAAAAGGAAGCCCAAGCGTTTGGCGTCATATCCCACGAACTCTTTCGAAGACGACGAGTCTAATTTAATATTCTCTCTCTCCCTCGTAAGTAGCGAATTTCCAAATGCATACTTTTATTTATCAAAATAATTTTCCTTAATAAAACAAAATCATCATTACATGGAAAATGCGAAAATCGTTGCAAGACATAGATTGGACCGTGGTCACCACGAGTCAATTACATTCATACATAATCCTTAAGGAGCGCAGTCTCCAGAAAAGAAAATTATTTCAACGATAAAAATTTCATCAGCGAAAAATGTCGCTCAATCGGATCATTGACCTGCGATACCAAAATGGCGCGGAATTCTCGTAATCTCGAGCGTGTACATTTATCTTTTCCATTAATTATCCCTACATGCCATGTGTGTATTTATATATATGTGCAGGCATGTATATGACACTTGGATGCAATTTAGCCACGAGCCTCAGCGCCAGGTATCGGATGGCCACGCTTCTCTCGCTTGCTCGCAGTGATATCCTACTCACGACGAGGTATTTGGAGACGAAGAGGAAGAGAGCAGGTCGAATCCGACTGTATGCTAGCCACTCTTGTTGAACACATATTTGAGTTGGGATCGGAGAGAATAATCCATCAGATTACACGATTACACGTGGTCTTGCTACTGGCCCTCTCTTTTCCCGCGCGCATTCGAAACAGTCATCGTGGGCTTTTCAGCCTTCAAATCGAGAATTAAGCTGCATGAATTCGCAACGAGATCTGTCTCTACTCCCATTTAATGCGTTTACGTGAGAGGATGCAAAAGTTATTTTCAAGCGTTCTTCGTGTACACAACTTTGCATTTAGTCTATACACGATCTTGGCTATAAATGCACTGTGGAATTTTTGCGATGACCATCTTTACAGAGAAAGAAAACTTCATGGTCCTGGGATAGCTGATGAATGACCGAAAGTTTCCGTGTCGTCGTATTCGTTAATTTTTTCCTTCACTCGAAAGATAAAGACCGGGAGGAATCACTTTTTTGGCGTTTACAGTGGCATTACTAATTAAATTTACTGGACTGACTTTAGCCGATTAAAAAGTTTCTATTCGATAAGTCATTTTTATAAAAGTGTTGGCTAGAGTCGTCGTAGCGACTCGGAGACAATGACATTTAAAATCGGGTCGTTCCATGACTCTTTGTAGCGAGGACCGTTTTTCCACAACTGTTTTCAAAAATTCCCGAAAATTAATTCTGCAAAAACTCGATAATTAAAGCGTTTTGGAAAATGTTCCAATTTCGTAGAATTTTTATTTCATTTTTATTCTTCGATTGCGACTATTTTCGATTAGAATTTCTCGAAGATAACGAGTTTTACTGCTTACGACGAAAAGATTGGGGTTAATTATCTTGTTTTTTGTCATTAGTTGTCCCGATTGACATTCTCGGTATAACGATGTTACAAAGGGTCTCGCAAAAAGATCTTGTCTGCCTGTCATTGAAGCGTCGCTCGTTGACAGAAAAATAGTACTCCACAAAAAAGTACTTACTCCTCTTTTGAACTATGATAATAAGATTCTACGTTCATGAACCCAAGTGAAGCGTGCCTTGCGACTATCAACAGGGGTTGGTGAGAGGGTGCGAGTGAAGGGAAGAGAGCGAGAGGTAGAGGGCGATATAGGAATAGTAAGGGGGAGAGATAGCAGGATGTACTACCAGAACGATCTTCTCTCAACGGGTTTCAATTTTATCGAGAAAATTAATTTTCACGGCTCCCCTGGCTTCTTTCTTTCCACGTCGTCGTCGTCGTCGTCGTCGTCGACGGCGTCGACTTTAGAAAGGAGGAAGAAAGAAAAAACAAGACGATGACAGTGAAAAAAGTTAAGAAAAATGAAAAAAAAATGAGGCTAGACCTAGAGGGGGACGCCGTGAGCGAGTAAAAGACAAGAGAATCAAGAAAAGAAGAGCGATAAAAGAAGAAAGCATAGCTGGAGGGACGATAAAGGCGAGAGGCGCGAACGCGAGAGAATCTCGAGAATAGAATAGAGACGTTGAAGGGGGTAGAAAGGGGCGAGAGGCAGCGTACCTCGGAATAAAAAAATAAAAAAAGCAAAAGAGGGTAAGAGGAAAGGGTGCTGCGGAGAGTTGGCCTGTTCTCGTGGATGGTTACCCTCGTCGCTGTCGTCGTTTCTGTAAAATGAACCATAGCAAGGAGGGTTCAAGTCTTGCATAGGTAGAGATGCTTGGACGCGTGCAAAGAACGGCTGGACGAATGGACGTACACTTCAAGCAAAGTTATATTTACAAACACATACTCTCTGCTTTCTCGGCAAACTCCACACTTTTACATCACAAAATTGATTCAATTTTTTTTCGTCCTGTCAATTAGAATTCTTAGCAATAAAATCATTTCAATGGAATTTTATTTTTAGACAGACTCGAATAAAAAAAAGTTTTGGAGCATTTTACTGCAGTAAATCTTACAGCCAGAGTTTTCCGGACTAGCGACTACACTCCCGTGACAAGGAACTGAAAAATCAATGAGTTTTAAGGACGTTGTATGGCGACGGTCAAATCCAAATTTTTGTTTTCAGTTTTTCTTACATTACTAAATCGTTTGCGAGCCAAAGTTCATTAGAAAAAGTCGTTACGAACTGACTAAAGGACAACATACTCTAAATCCAAGATTGTCCGAGGTAATCTGTATTTTGTTATGTAATAAACAAAATTTCGAAAAAATTTAACGACCAATTTTGTTGAAAAACATAATAAAGCTTCTTCGATGTTACACAAAAGTGTTTGCAAAGTTTTAAAAGGCTTCACTATTTAGAAATCGAAATATTGAACGTTGAAAATTAGAACTTTTATAGCACACGCTCTGGATGAGAAACTACTGAAAATTGTGATTTCTGGAAATAAATACCTCGACTTTATGGTGGAACCTCTTGAAATTGGGCGAGCTATTAGAAATCCCTATTTTCTTCAGAGGTGCAAGTTTAGAGGAATCCCATCGATAGAAAATTGTGCATACAGCGTCCTTAAGGAAGCATGGGAAGTAAACCGAGAGGCAGAGGAGGTTTCACNAGTGTGAATGGTGGAAAAGGGATGAGAGAAAAAGGTGGAACGGGATGAAAGAAGGGGTACGGGAAGCACACCATGTACAAACCCGCCAAGGGTATGCATGTAAAACTCCACTACATACATAGCACGTGTTCTGGATGAGAAACTACTGAAAATTGTGATTTTTGGAAATAAATATCTCGACTTTATGGTGGAACCTCTTGAAATTGGGCGAGCTATTAGAAATCCCTATATTCTTCAGAGGTGCAAGTTTAGAGGAATCCCATCGATAGAAATTTTTGCATACAGCGTCCTTAAGGAAGCATGGGAATTAAACCGAGAGGCAGAGGAGGTTTCACACATCAGCTGAGATGAATGAGCGGGAGGTGATCGTTTATTTGTAAAGGGTGTTGTCACACGATGAGCGTGAGATGAGGCGAGAGTGGAAGCGATCGAAGGTCGAGTTATGCAAGCCGCGATCGAACGAGGGTGGTTTTCATGAAGCATGTAGTGTAAAATAGAAAGAACTAGAAGTGAGTCTTGAGTGATGAGAAAAGGGTTGAAGATCGAGGTGGTCGTGTGTGTGTGTGGAGCAGCAGCATGTACGTCGCGAGATATTCGAGTGGGAAAAAAACTCACTGTCCTATTTGTTAGTACGCTCACACGGCCGCTGGAAAATCGTAGGAAGAAGAAGTAACTAACGAAGGAACAACACGCCGAGGGAGAAACAAGAGTCAGTCAATACCTGTTGATACTGGCCTCCAATAAAAATCAACTCTCGTACGAACTCGAGTGTTTGGAAAGTTAGGCAAGACTCGAGAAATACATATCTGCAGAAAAGTGACATCCAGAGGTAAAAAGGATCGAGAGGAAAGACTGCAAACGGTCGACATCTTTTCGTTTCATTCCCGAGTGAAAATGGACCGGAAAAAATGAAGAAAAAAAAAGCAGTCCAGTTTGAGAAGAAAGGAATGGGAACACGAGTGAGAAATTGCATGAATCAAACCGGCAGAAACAGGGGAGAATCAAGACGAATAGGAAAAGAAGAGAATTAAGAAGAATGTTGTACGAAAGATAGTGGATCCTGGATAAGGAAATAAAAAAATGATGGCACCGTCGAGCAGAACGCATCAAGGGCGAAAAGCGAGAAAAGCCGTCCCTTTTTTTATCTTATTCCACACGCAAGCGTAGGGAAGCCTTCCCGCCCGCGACCCTTTGACGTACAAACTTTTTCAAACTTTGCTGTTGTTCCACATTTCCCGAGACACAACGGTCGAGAAGCTCGCTTCCTACTTAACCCGCGGGCTTCCAAACTTGCCTCTTCGTCTCTTTATTTTCTCCTTTGCCATTCGCTATACTTCTCCTCCTCTCCTTTGTTTAACCTCATTCTTATACATTTTTCGTTGTAGCCAAGATGGTATATTTACCCCGGGGATAGGGAGTGGGCTGTACGAAGCCAAACGCGACGAGTCAACCACTCCCTTTTCTTCCTGTCACCGACAACTGTTGGTAATTTTTTTAGAAGCTTCATCAAACTGAACGTAACGTACACAACTTTTTTTAATCAGTTTTTTTTTCGTTTAAAAAATAAATAAAAAAAAAAGCAAAGCATCTCGCTAGTTTTTTGCTCTTCCATTAGCAATTCTTTCGTGCAGGCAAAAGCAGAAATTGATATTAAACACAATCGCGAATGGACAAACTTTCTGCAAATACTTTTTAGCGATTGCTCAACATTACCAACAAGAATGATTGTAATATTCGCTCTGAAGAGACCATCCAGTATCTTTCGATACCTCAAAACTCTCAGTATTTCGTTTCCACACAAAATAGACGTTTTTTTTTGTTTCAATGATGAATGCTTTCGCTCTGAGACGTGTGCGACATTCTCGTACAATCGAATAGTCAACCCGGAGGTTCACTAAAGATTCTCTGGCCGTGACGTACACTTTTTCCAAATGGAGGGATCGTCATTGAGAAAATAAGGGCGCTCGAAAAGGGAGAACTCACCACTGAGACTCGAAGCCTTTTCTATTTTATCGGAATTACTTTCTCCAGGCCTGCTCACTCTCGCATATATCTTGGTGAAGTGCGATCTACATTCGCTCATGCATTGTTATTAGTGTTTATAAGAAAAGTCGCGGGGACCCGACAAATGAGAACCCTTTGTCATATGCCGAGGTGTGACTCGAACTAGATGAACCTACAGTATGAGTTTCATACTCATACACACTCACTTCGTATGGATCTTGAAATTTATAGAGATGTCTATTTTACGTCGGTATAAAAATATTTACTCAGAATCCGGTCCATCTACAGGGTGCTCAAGAAATTATTCCGTAAAATACAAAAACTTAATTTCAGTTTCGATTCCATACAAAAACAAACATACAGATACACATTTTGAACTGCTGTCTCGGATGAATGATTTAAATTATTCACCGGATCAAGGGAAAACGTCACGAGGCTTCAAAATCCAACAAGTATTTGGAAAAAATCGAGAGTCACTCGGATCCACCAAACCGCGCGTCGGTGTAAAAGTTCGGAAACGATTGTTGGTTTTTAATTTTTTTAAACGAAAAGAGAATTTCATTCGAATTGCTTAATGATGATCAGAATTAATAAATCCAAGTCTAAACGTTTGCGACGAAGAAAATACCTCAACCAGTACGAACCAAGCAACATGGGACAATTTTGAACAATCGTGATTGACAGAATCGAGGTTTCGAGTGCGCTTTCCCAACGTTCATTGTTATGGTGATCGTTTTTTTTTTTCTTCACAATACATGTTGCTCGATCATGGAAGAGAGAAAGAGGGGAAAAAATGGAAAGTTTAAAAGAGCGATATCGTACCTCTCTGAATAGAATATGATCCATAAACATATATATAAAACGAGGTACATAATGCAACGTGCTTGATATCCACGGAGGTGATGTATGTATGAGTATGCATGAACGGAGCAACTTCTCTCCTTCTTTTCAACCCCTCTCTTCGCTCCCTCTCGCTCTCTCTCTTTCTTCTTTACCACACACTTTTACACATACACGGAAATTCCTTTTTCCTCTCTTTCCCTCAACTCTACGTTCTCTCTCTCTCTCATTCTCTCGCTCTGGCCTATTCAAGCTTGGTGCGCTCTCACGATTGTTTTGCAGTTTTAATATCCAAGATTGGCGAACGCTCGGTGTTGGCTCACCGTTGAGAAACACAGCGGGTTGTTGAGCAAGAAAGCCTCGCGATGGTAAGCCTTGGTGGATTGGTGAGGGCGGTTTTACGAGTAAAGTCTATAATATATACATATATATATTTATATATTGGAAAACTCGGGCGTTGGAAACGTGGATGCATTTTAATAATCCTCTCCGAACTAACAACTAACCACAGACTGTCGTCTCTCACCCTCGTCTTCCCTGGTACCATCTACCGGTAATTCATCGAGAATACTTGCAATACTTATTGGAAATTGACTACCAAAACCTCCGCGTCTCTTTGGACACCACCTTATGCAATATTCTTTTCTGCTCGTATTATTCCATGCAGATGAATTATGATCTGCCATTGAAAAGGCCGGATAGAATGTCTCCGAACTAATAAATAAATGGAGAAAAAATTCTTGCACAGTTTGTTGGTAAACGAGTCAAATTGGAGTGCAGCGAACTCCATACCGCGGAAGAAGCATCGTAATTAGAATTTCACGAATTGGAAAATTCATCAATGACTTTGACGTTCGGGTGAAGGAAACATGTGGAGAAAAACGAATGTCGATCGCAGCCTCAAAAATGTTGGTTCATCTTGCTTCAGGCGTTTTCCAGGATTGATTAGCACCGTTTTTCCTGGTGGATGAAATAAAGCTGTTGATGTGATTGGACATTACGTGTGAAATCGATGAATGAGGAAGAGGAACAAGGAAATAAAGATGATTGGAAAAAACAGAGGGATCGTACAAGTCCAGGTGGTGTGCAGAAGTGACGCATCAACGAATGCTGGAGGGTGGTCGCGGATGGAGAAGAGAGAAGTTTCGAAGCGCGGTTTGTGGTTGGCGGGCTGGTCATAAACCTTTCCTCGCGCGTAATCTCGATCGCTTTTATAGATTTCTAATAAAATAACGCGTTAAATCAGGAACGCGAGGTGAGCGAGAGCGGAATATAAGCCCCGGATGATATGAGTGTGTACGTATGGGTGGCAAAGCTCTCAGCGTTATATACTCTCGTGTGTCCTCCAGCCCTCGCCTCTCGCTCCAATCTTTTTTTTCCCCCCATCGACTCGGATGCCAGACATTTTATCGGATTGCAGAATTGCGATGCTGCTCTCAGCGAGGAAACGAGGCCGTTACACGTGCAGGTCAAGTTGAGAGTTGAGTTTAGTAACAAAATATTGAAAATGAAAACATTAAGATCGCATATATACGAAAAAAACATCGATGGCTGCTGCATCAATTTTTCAGTAACCGATGTAAATTTCGATAAAACATTACACACATTATTAATTCATCAAAACAAAAAAAAAACATACCGTAGGCGTTTATTTATCGTTGCGCTAAAAATTCGTTGTAATTTCTACCTTCCAACATCGTTATTCATGTCTAGATACATTTTCATTAACCTCAGAAAAATCATTACCATGTATGAAGTTTAATTAAAACTCATGAAGAAATATTGAGTTCATGACTGTAACGAAAAAAAAAAATAATCGTTTTGAAAGACTGAATATGCAGCGAGAATGATCGGTGAGAATTTGTGCCTGTAAGAATATTTATGCATTTTCCAACTGCTTGACCGCGCAGGTGGAAGAAAAAGCTTAACGCATGAGGGTTTTAAATTGCATGTCCTCGTCTTATAATTTTTCCTCATACGACAAAGCAGTGAATAACAAAAATTCAAGCCCTTTCTTCTTGAGTTGAATTACGAATAATTTCGAAAATTTATGCATTTGCAATGAATATTCATATATTTAAGAATAATTGCACGATAATTATGCCGTTAGCGAATTATTTTGAATGGTTTACTTTTTCGTTTTTTTTTTTTTTTTCCATCGCTCACATCGAGTTGCGATCTCTGTGCAAAAAGTTAACTCGTGAGTCGAGTACGAGTCATGTATACTCCCGAGTGCATAGCCGTATATACTCAAATATGGTCGTCGATATGCTGCGTGACTGGGAATCGCGTGTTTGCATATCGCTAACATAATTCACGCGACATATTTCCCAGATACACAAGCGCACAGTACATACGTTATGTTGAATAAACTAGTATGCATACTCGTGGTTGGATCGTTATTAAGACTATACGTCCACCATATATGTAGACTCGGAAACCTCTCAATCATCACCTGCAATATTAAATATATCTATATATGTATAAACAATTAAAAAATAATTATATATAAATAAAAAAGCAGAAGAGCGAAACGAAAAATCGAACTAGTAGATATAGTGGCTGTGTGGTCAGACATGTGCCGTCTAAAGGTCTCGGAACTCCGTTTGGGCCAACAGACTTTGACTTCTCTTCCCAGACCATAGACAAATGGTACCGGAAGCTTGAACGGGGTTATGAGAATACGGGATGGAGGAAAACGAATGACTCTGAAGCTTGCAACGTTGAGATTCAACGAAAAGTATTTGTTCTATTAATTATTTATTGAAATTTGAACACCATGCTAATTTTTCGTGTCGATCGAGATTTTTGGTCGCAAGAGAGGATCGTTTCATTGTCGGGACCAAATATTGAATAATAATTATGAGCTTTACTGGAGAAAAAAAGTGAATTTCGCTGCATTCCAACGATGCAAACTTCAACGTGATTGGAAACGAAGAAAAACGGGGATGAAAACTTCTGTCGAATATGGCAGTGCACGAGAAATAATCACGATTCGATTCGGTACAATCGAAAAATCTACGATGACTTCGGAGTAAGATTTAACAATTTTCAGGATTACAAAAAAACTGGCCACTGTATACCGAATACGACAAATTTTCTCACAGATAACGCAGCAAATTCTATAAATTTTATCGCCACATTTGAAACTCCCTAAAAGTTCGAATCAGACAATCCCAAAAGTGAGAAATTACACAAAATAATTACCACGCATCCCCCTTCGACAGCAACTTGTCGTTAATATTCTTCTGAGGGGATAAGGACAGGATTAAAAAAGAAAAGGAATTTTTCCCTGTCTAGCCTTCTTTGTGCAGCTGCGTGTACCTCGTAGAAGTGTCTTCCGTGCTTGAAAGAGTTCGGGGGGAAAAAAGGACAGAAATATCGTCGTCTCGGGAGCTCTCTCCCAATAGGAACGAAATAATGCGAAAACGCGGCCGCAATCTGTGTGCACTGCCTCGTACACACTTCTAGTACACGAGAAAAATAAACTATGTATCTGTGTATAACGCTTTTCTCCGTCGCGCGAGAAACCCGTACAACGGACTGAATACGCATATACATATACAGGAAAACTCACATATATGAGTGGGTGAAGGCGGGAATAAATTCGTAGTATCAAGATTCAAATAAATGCATTCGAAGCCGCGAGCAAAGTTGTGTCCCGCGGGGAATACGAGCTGGCAGAGTGGCGTAATACCCACCAACAGCGGTGAGAGCACACGCCAAACCTCTCTCGTGTACTACACGCGAGATTCCCTGCGAAATCTATGTGCTTTCTTTTTTCTTCTATATAGTTATACATTTTCTACTATTCTTTCGTTCCATTTTCTTTCTGTGTCTCTCTTCCTCTCTCATTCTCTCGCTCTTACACACACACCGTGTCCCTCCTCTCTTGGATTTTTTCTCTTCTCAAAAATTCGCGTAAATGTACAAATATATATATTTCTATATATCTGTGTGTATATAGATATAAATTCTTGCTTTCTCTGCTCATGCTCTGTCTTTTGCATGAATGCACAACGTTTTCGCTGTCTCTGAACTTTACTCTTTTTCCTTAATGCGATTTATTCATTTGTCTGTAAATCCGTTCTGCACTGATGCTCAGCGGTTTGTGTGAGCATATACATGTGGATAGTGGATAGATAAAGAAAAGAGGAAGCAGCAGGGAAAAGGATAAAAAAGTAATACACGAATCCGAACTCACTTTCTCACGCGATTCGCTTCTTGCTCCTGCTGTTTCGAAACGCGTGTGTCTATCTATAATCCCAAGTGAAATTTGCCAACTTAAACTATTTCAATCGCGCCCTGTGGCACGACTCAAGGTGAACGCATAATTCAGCATGCTGACGGGAGTGAATGGAGGGCGGTACGAGGCTAAAATAGCGAGAGCAAAAGGTGCATGGTGCGGGGAGCACCAGGATATGGCGCTAGATGGAAATACGATGTGGTGTACGAATCGAGTAAGCTCGAGTCGGGATTTGCCGTTGCTCCTTCAACTGTAAAGGAAGATGAGAGCTCCTACGTGCACAGAAAGTAATGAAGCCAAGACGCTGGAATTACAACTTGCTCCAAGCTGAATAATTGAGTTGCGTAATCGTGTATAGAGAAAATTACCCAAAGTGCATCACCAATCGTACTCGCCCGCAGATACGTGAACGATTTCATACATTTTTAATGATAATTCTTAATCGCCACTAATTTTTCCGATCCAGCAAGTGTATCGGGATCCGCTCGAAATCAATTTTTCACGAGTCATCAATGCCACAATGCTCTCGACTCTACTGACCGCAATCCAAACCAGAGTCAACTCACTCGTTGCCTTGAAATAAGTATCGCAGACTTTCGAATCAAGTCTTTGAATCCACATTCTCATCCCAACGACTTTTGTACGAGTAGAAAGAAAAAAATGAGGGAGAGAATCACAAATCTCAAGAAAAAAAACGTTGCTAATTACACGATGAGGTAATCACAGGACTCACGGAATAATTAACAAATAAAAATAAAACATGCAACTTTGTTCGTACAAGTTAACAACAGGATCGGTCCCCTTCAAAAGACGCGGTAGGGGCTCGACGCCAAGTATTGAAAGAAAAGCGTAGCGCGTACTTGGCGTTATTTTTACTTTTTGGAATTTTTTTTCACGGATATACATACAGCAACGTTATCGAGCAACCGAAATTACGAATGCAGAAATTATACTACGCTCGAAGAGCATGCAGAAGTATACACGAGAAAAATCAATTGAGCCACTGTAACGTATAACCCTCCATCGGTTAAACCGAGTTTTATGAGAAACATAAAAAAAAAACAGAAACAATTGCAAGTTCAGCCAGTGCCGGTTACAGTTCGCTAGCGAAATGAATTGTAATTTGATGATTACGAATTCCCTGTATTATTTTCGCTGGAATAGCTATCGATTATTCGCTTAATATTCCCTTTCAATAACTGTTCCGAATTCCTAAAAAGACACCTTGATTTTTCGTAATTGCATGCCGTGGATTTCCAACGAACCTAATTACTAATATTTTCAAATGTTTTTTTTTTCTAGTAAATAAAGAAGTAATGGAAATAACCTCGGAAATAACCGTTGAATATCATCAGCTCAAATGTCACTGTTCTTTTTTTTGAACGTCCTTCCTGCACTCCAGGAAAGGCGTGTAATTATTTGAACCAACGAGACACTCGCTGAAATGAATTTTGAAACAAGGGGACGATACAGACAACAATTAAACTGGAACGTTGTAAATTCTGTGGCGAAAAACATCTCGCACCGTGCGAGCCGTAATGAGCCTATTTTATCCTGACTCATTAATTTATCTTCATTAAATTCAGCCCAAAAATTAATGTTTCGGTTGGGAGGACGATCCTGGCTGTTGGTGCCTCTCCTCCGGTCGTCCCGATCTTTGTATTATCGCGTACAGAGCCGATCGACTCTATACATTCTTGAGGAATGTTTGAATCTGTAGATTCGTGTTAGCAAATGCTTCGTCGACGAAGATTTCGAGAACGAATTTCGAGTTCGAGTTCGAGTCTCTGAAGTTGGGAAGACACGATCGTATACGAACGTTTCACTTGTTTCTTACTCAATATCAATTTTTGCACAGAAACATAAATAACGATCGCAAGAAGGAGAAAAGGTTCGTTAGTGATGAGTATGGACCGGAGAATAAAGGCGACAGAGTTTGCGTACCTGGTCATTCTCACGCTTCATCACAATATAGAGCTTGACGGTGGAACGCGATAGCGCAAAGCACTGACTCGTAACTCGAAACAGAATGACCGGCGATGCCGATAGGAACAAGGACGAAAAAACACAGAAGAAGAGCGAGAGAAAGAGATGGAAGCGAGAAAACGTTCAAAAGAGCAAGAGCGAGGGCCAGCAGACGAGAGGAAGGTAATGAGACCTGGAGGAGAGTGAAAGAGAATGATATTTCGAGTACCTGGCCATTCGGTATTGCCGGCATGGATATTGCTACCATTAAAAGCGTGTCAGCTCGGTTTCTGCTTTGGAACAACAGTAGCAAGGCCAGAACGCACCGCACTGAATATGACAAAAGTCGACACTCTATTCCATCAGAAATTACAATCCTACCAATAGCAATATTTGCCTCTTCAGCATTCATGTATTTATGTTGCACAATTTCGATTGCAATTTCCATCTCAATAACCGAAACATACAAGTAGGTGGCAGTGATTTAATGTGATATTTCTAAGTCGCTGTGGCAACGATCTGTCAATACATCGAGTAATTTCATGGATAAATAATCAAAAATAACAATAAAAATTCATTTCTCGATAAAAAATCATAATATTTTTTGCATCGGTTCCGATTTTCGAGAGAGTTTCCAGGCTCGAATTTGTTGCGATATAGGGTTAAGTACTGAGCGATTTTTCTAAATCTACTTTAACGCTCTTTCACGAGCCTGTGGATTTAAAAAAATGTATATGCGAAAAAGAAAAATCAAACGTTTTTCGACATTTTTTCCACTCCACAAAAACGGCTTTGGTGCTTCTCGTATTTGTTTGAAAATAACTCTCTGTATATAAAAAATAAAAATAAAAAGGGTTTCAAATGAAACGAGCGATGATTCCAGTATTTTTCGAATTGAAAAACATAAAAAATAAGCTGCTCAAGAGGAATAAAAGCGCAGTGAGTGCCAGAATTTTCGTTTCGTGTATATACATATTTACACATTCCTCCATCCTTGTCGCAATGCTACTGTGTGGAAAGAGTAGCTATACGATCATTATGGTCGACCATAACGCGAATTACAGCATTTCTGTACGTTTCCCCGAAATAATAATAACACACACACACACAGAATGCCGTGTGCACTAGCCAACGTGCACGATGTGTACATACACGTATGTACATAGCGTAGTACTCATCAGCGTGGACCACACGGACCATTTTGTTCATTGAACGACTGATGAAAACCGGTCGATGAACGCGGTCAGAATTACCTTGAGCGTGGGACGTATAATCTCTACTGGCTATAATAATACCGTACGTTCGGTATTTCTGCACTGAATCTATTCTGTTATTGGTTCAGAAAAATAACAGATTTTCAACGCACCAGCATTTTTCGACGATTTACTTTCCACGGTTGCATTTATAGATTAAAGGACACGAATAAAAACTCGACGTTAACAATGGAGTCGAGGAGCATTTCTCAAGGCTCGTTTTATCTCGATACATAAATTATGAAACGTTGATAAGCTCCGTGGAAAGTGAAGTGAAGCGGGCAAAAAAATGACAAAAAAAAATCGATGCATTTTCTGAAATGTTTCGTTTCTAGCAATGAATCGTGCAGAGGATTCGTGTTGTAAATTAACCGTTTTACAACGTTGTCAAGAAATATGCTGGGGACATGGGAAAAAGCCTGTATACGGTAATATCGAAGACAATTTCTCTGGTGTATACAAATAACACTCAAGCCTTCCTCCAGGTGGCGCACGGGCTGTCGTAACTTGCAGCATGTCTGAGCTTAACCGTGCCGAATCTACTTGGGCCTTTTACCCTTGTGTGTAAAAAGCACTTTCGTGCCTTTTAAGAGGCGTTCGCGCCAGTTACTGCTACAACCTGGCATACCTTGTTGGATATAACTTGTTTTGCACATACCCGAGAAGAACATGGCGGCATAAAAGTAAATAATAATAATGACTCGAAGTAATCCTGTACCCTTTTATCGGGTTTTTTGTTTCATTTTTTATTACATTTCACGGCTTCTCGGCTTCTGTTGTTTGCCGAGTGGCCAGTGGCAGAAAATACTTGGTCCTATTTTCACAGCAATACCGTTTTATGTAGTCATTTGTTTGGCAAAAATTATTAAACAAAAGAAAAAACGAGCTCGAGTGTGAAATGCGAAAAATTAGATCCGCTTGTCTCATTTTCTCGCTGTTGTCCTTTCGTGGCTTTTCTGAGCCATCAGACGACAGGATGAGTCTCGTGCGGGCTTAGCATGTCCTCGAGGATCGTCCAAATGGTCCAAAGTACAGTCCGCCTCGACTATTCACCAAACGAAATAATCGTAGGAGGATGAAAAAGGAAACAAACAAAACTGAGAGATGTTTCAATTTGCAGGGCCAGGTTTTCTTCAAATCCGAACGTTTCGAAATTGAAACGACGCGTAACAGGCACGACGCTCATTCCCATATGATTTTACACTCGATCACAATTCTTTCCTCATCCCTTTTTCTATTTCTTCGTTTCAACGTCGATTCGAGAAGATGGTTAGTTTTATTTTTGGTTGGTTCAAGAGAAGCGAACGCACGTCGTGTTTTTCCAAGCTCCACGCTCGCAATTGTCTCGTTTTCCACCTCGACTTTTCGTCTGCGCTCGCCATATCGCTCGCACTTGCTTCGAAATAATTTCATTTTATTTCTTATCCTTCTTCCCTCTCATTGCTGCATGCATTGTAATATCTGCCGTGATCACAACTCCGACTCGGCAGTCTCGGTGTGTGCACAAACGAGAACAAGTCTCGCGGTGTGAAACAGCAGGGAGAAAAGGAGAGCTGGAGAAACGAGGGATCGCTCGATGACTGAGAGTCCCAATATCTACGGGCGATATCGAGGAAATCGTAAGGAAATGATGCGCTCCTATATATACATGTAAATCCTTAGCGAGACGAATCTATCCTCTCGAATATCATCAGCGTGTCGTCCTCCAGAGCGTTCGATGCTCGATCGGTTTCTGCCTTCGTCGACTTTGAGGAAAAAAAGCAAAGGAATGGAGGAAAGACGAGGATGAGAGTATAAAAAGAAAGGGAAGAATATATCTCCCGGTTGCTGCTTGTGCTTGGCACGATAAATGTCTTGGGCACGATTTCAAAGCGCAGCACACGTTTCCATCCTGGATGGAATTTGATTTTGCGACGCGTATATTAATACACGCGGTCCATGCAAGTCCAACGTCATTCCCGGCTTGGTTACAACCGAGAACATACAATGAGATTCTCTGAATACAATAATAGTTTAGGTAGTGGTGGCGTTAAATCGTCCAAGTTTGGAAAGCAAGGTGAGAAGCTGTTTGCCGCGTGTGAAAGATAAAGCCCGAGCGATTGGATTAGGATAGAAAACGATCCGGTTACTATGGGCTCAAATTATATAGACTCTTGCAACATGTACGTCATGTATATCTATACGAGTTGGTTTACCGTATGATAGTTATACATACAGATATATTTCTGTATAACTGCGTATATAGAAGACAAAAAGCGAGCTATAGCAGCGTGTTATCGGATTCGCCTGGGCTCGTGCAGCAGCTTTTGTCTTTGTGTACACGAACGTGTGGCCAGTCGGGGAGCAATAAATATGTTATTAAAATTACCATAACAGCTAGCAGTAAAACGGAGCATTTTGCAGTTAATTTTCCGGTTATCTTGGTAATAATCTCGTTTACGCCCGGGGTAGTTAACCCTTTCGGATAGGCAAGCATCGAAAGAGGGTGAGATAAAGAGAGAACGAGAAATGAGGGGCCTGGCTGTTGTTCCCTGGTGGAAGAAGCCACGAGAGTAGAACTGCTGCAAAAGGATGAAAGAGAGTTTATAGAGAGAGGAGAACCTCCAGCCCCGCGTCATAGACATCCCTCTCGATATATATTTTCATTTCGAGCGGCTTACACGAGGAAAATACGAATTAGGTGGGAGAAAATGCGGTTCTGGATAAATTGGGGATGAAAATCCTTCGCTATAACCACGTCAAGCTTACCACAATCATGTCTTATATCTTCGTTGAGGAAAAATAAACAAAATATTGATGAGTCGTGTGCCAATGACATTTTATTACGTAAATAATTATGAATTTTTACTACTTTTCCATGGAAACGAAAATGTCATTGAAACATTCGGGGAAAATCCATCATTTATCCTGAATGGGTAATTATACTTCTCCGAAGCTGCAAATTATGTGAGAGTTCGTATACAATTCCTCTTTATATAAAATTGTAGCTGCAATGATAATATACCTCATGTATTACGTAATAGTCGTAGCAGAGCAAAGTCGTTTATGGACTAATTATTAGAAGACTCGATCGAAATATCGGTGACGAAGTCTCGAACGGAAAACAATAATTGTATATAGAAAGCAACAGAGCAGGTCGTTAAAAGAAAGTTTGCAAGGTCTCTATCGCTCTCTCTGTTTATCGCTGTCGTTTTGTTTCTCTCTTGGTCTCTTTCTTTCTCTCGATCTGCTCCTTCCTCTTCGACTATGCGTTAACTAGAGCGAGAACCAAAAGGGTAGCTTTTCCAAGCACCCCTCGAAGAACGAAGCGAGTTGCTCGGTGTGCAATCGTTCCAACAATTAGCCGGTATGGCATCGCGCCGCAGAGAACTCTCGATGGAGTGCTGGTTGCTGCACTTGGGGAAAGGTAAACAAATTCCAAGAGCCCTTCGTCCTTATTCCGGCATCCTCGCTCTCTTTCTCTTCCTCTCTGTTCCTTCGCATCGTCGGCTGCTGCTCGCACCGAGCTTTTCCACGGTACCGCCAATTTCTCCATCTTTGCGCTTCCGGTTTCACTCAGTCCCGCGCTGTATATACATCAAGCACTCTCTTTCTTGCGCAATCTCTTATTCCGAGGCTTTCACCATTATGCGAATGAAAGGCGCAGATTGGAGATACCTGGACCTGCTTTTTACTATTATTGTATATATACACATTGTGGCTTGAAACTTTTTTCTCTTCTTCTTATTCCTCTTCGTGAATTTTCGCCATTGTATTTACAGAATTTTCAATTCTAAAGCAAAAGGAAACAGCTCTTTGAATGGGATGTTTCGCATTCTTCGAAGATTGCCGTAAAAATTATCATCAAAAGATATATTGTTCTGGTTTTCCTTAGAAAGGAAAAAGAAAAAACAAATGAAAACACCAGCAGAGCTGCCCCAACAAAATATGGTGTGTCGGAATAACATTCTTCAAACTAGCAAACGCCCAAAAAAAAAATGTAGAAATTTATCTGAAAAGTGAGTCTTCGTCTTATCTATATGTTGAGAATTTCTTCTTTGTTTTTTTTTCTAATACGACCTATAGATAGGAAATTTCCTCCGGAGGCTAAAGAAAAGAGGAGCGGAAGGTGAAAGAAAATTCCTCGCTCGGGTGTGTCCAAAGAAAGTTTTCACTGGCTTTTGGCTCGCTCTCGCTTTTCGGGCGAGGCTTGATCGAATCTTTTCGGGATCTCTCGCGTTTGCTCGAAAGAGAGCACAGTCTGCGAGTGTGTATGTTCGTTGGTGTGACGAAGCAAGCACCACCGAGGTCACAGTGCCTGAGTGACATCATGGAGGCGTTATTAGAGAGCAGATTGATGAAGCCCTCATCCCTCTCTTGCTGGGTTTCATCCCCTCTGCTCGTATATATATACTCGCTCATTCGTTCGCGAACCCTCTAGCCTTCGTGAATAGCCCGAGGCTTCGCTTTCTAACTATATCTTTAGCCTAACTGAGAAGTAGCCCCCGTGTGCGGTTATACTATATTCTTGTGGTGATTCTTTTCCTCTCTTTCTCCCTCGTCAACAAAGTCTTTCATTCGAAGAGTAGAGTCAGTGTTTTAAGCTTCCTCGGACCGCTATCCACTTGCTTTATATACAACGCTCTTTCGCATCTCTTTCTACATCTTTCTTTCTGACTTTTCGTTCCGGCGGCTCATCGAGTCCTCGTTCTTATCTGATGCATCCATGAGATTTTTCAGCACAAAGATTTTACCGCTGACGAGCGTTTTTTTTTCTTTCTTTCTTTTTTTTTGCTCTCCTGCTCCTTTTCATTCTCTCTATCCCTCTTTTGTACTCTTTCGTCCTTGTGCTCTACAATCTCCCCAAGCCTGCTCCGATTCTCCCTTATATGCTGACATAATTAATGAGCTTGGGCCATCCCCGGCATCCGCTGCTCCCTGGCTACAATCCCATGCCACTTCTCACCAGAACTCAACCTACTGCGGCAGCTATTCGTGCGATTTATAAGCCGATGAAAAGTTACTCGAGGATCAAAATCGAAAGACGAGCTGACCGACGAGAAAAGTTGAGAGGAAAGAGTGCATTGATGCGGGAATGATGACGCGAGTAACGCGACGCCGATAAGAATAAAGAGTAACGCAAGAAAAGAGACGA
Source organism: Hyposoter didymator (assembly GCA_037952995.1). Classification (NCBI taxonomy): domain Eukaryota; kingdom Metazoa; phylum Arthropoda; class Insecta; order Hymenoptera; family Ichneumonidae; genus Hyposoter; species Hyposoter didymator. The sequence continues at coordinate 19,076,308 of JBAJMU010000002.1, forward strand.
GATTAAGGAGGCGAAAAAAAATACATCTCACAAGCAGAAAAGTCCGAAATAAAAAGAGTATCGAATCGAAAAGATATACGTGAAAAACTGGCGAAAGATGTAGATAAAACGTAAGAGAACGAATTGCCTTTGTGAGTATGGGAAAGAAAAAAGTACGAGGGAGCTTTGCACCATCGTACATTCGCCGATACTCGCGCGCTCGCCGTTCGTATACATGAGACAAAGCTCGGATGCGGGCATGACGATACGCGATTTTGCCAATTGGAGCTTTGACTTGGCACAGTCCATCGTCTTGTGCCCCTCCGTTACATTTTCCTTCTTCCTTCCTCCCGCCTCATCCTTCGACTCCCCCCGGTTCAGCCTTTCTCTCAGTCTCGCTCGTGACTTTCTCACGTCGTCCTTTTCTTACTCGTGTCTCCGCCACACTCTTTCCCTGCTCTTAGCATTTCTTTTTTCTACACGAAATCAAAAATCCTACGACGAAGGACTCGAACCTCTCTCGAGCGTTTTACAGAATACTTCTGCTCTTCTTCAACCTCCGTCCATGATCGACCTCGACCGTATAACCACGGTTCGTCCTCCTTGGCAAACCAGAAACTTCCGGCCATTATATACAACACTTTTTTTTCTCGTTCCTCCTGATGCCGCTGCCCTCTTTTTTCGGCATTCGTCTCTGGCTTTGCAACTCTACGATATTCTGCGCGACGTTTCATTGCCTTTCCACCTGGTAAACGATCGTGCGGTCGCCGCTTCTTGTAGACGACCGCGGGATCTTTCGGTCAAACCTCCAGTGAGCAATTTCCACCGCCCGCCACGTCATATATCGTCATTACTATTCCTCCCTTCTCGGCCATGAATTATTCTTATTCGCAGCAGACTCCACGCTCGCGACTCCTATCCGCACGTTAAACCAATACGCTATATAAATTATTAATCGCGATCTTTCTAATGATTACCATGAAGCATCGTTCTGCCATTTATACATCGCGGCCGAGTCACCGCGTTTATAAACCATAATGTTCGTCGTCTTGTATAGCAATTGAGACGAAAAAGACGTGCGCGAACGGATGTACGTTATCGCTGAACGAATTTCCCTGTTATTTTCATTCGAAGAACGTTGATTCATTTTGAATGGAAAAAATCTTCATCCGACATGGAGAAATTCGTTGAAACGAAGCCGTGCCGGAGACGCGAATAAAAACAAACGAACGTGGATGGAAAAACGGGAAGATAGACAGAACGAGAGAACGTGGAAGAAAAAAAGAAATGAAAAAACTGCGAAAAATGAGATACGATTGTCCAATATCGTTGTGTACGTCAAACTTGTACGCGTCGCGCAGAAGCTGAAAGGTAGTGGGATGAGGAAACTTGGATTAAATTCTCCGAGATTTATCGTGTCAATAACCCGTTTATTAATTTATGATTTTTCTCCGCTCGCACGTACTGCATTCCGTGCATAGGTTCGTGATATGTCGATGCTCGTGAATTCAGACGGAAAATTGTTGCTACACAAAAGACATTTAAATGAAAATAGTTGAAGAGAAAACGAGAAGAGGGAAGCAAGAGACGGAGAATAGTAAAGAAGCGGAAATGGTTGGGATATATTGAGAAGGTTATACAGCCGGTGTAGTGGTCACAGTCCAATGGAATGAAATGCGAAGGTGCGCAGGACGAAACGCTCAAAACTAATGGAACGAGAGTTACCATATTCTCTGGGAGAAACACGACGTGAAGAGGTGAAAGCAGACGTGGCAAAAGGTTGTAAGGGTGGGCAGGAGATGACTGTGGGTATGAGCAGTGCCACGTGCTGTTGGCGTAGCCTCCATCTCTAACTTGTATTGACCATTACTCAACATTACCAAACTATAAGCAACCATTCGATTCCCCGTGCATGTATAGTTAATTGCTTTTACGATCCCACGATATTTCCATCAGGCATAAACACTCATGAATATGTGCTCTACCAACACTTTTACATGTTCTCACTTTTGATCGCAATGACTTTCGAAACACGACATGTAAAATGTGTCAACGTCGATTTGTAAAGAGACATATTTATCCTTCCACGTGAAGTCGTGTTTTTCAGACCTTCCGTAAACACTCTGAAGAGTTGGAACTTCGCTTAGTTTTGTCACAAATGTATAGTTGAAAAAAACTACAATTAGAGTTGAAAATTAATGAATTTTGGAGCGTCGTTTTATTTTCTTGCGGAATAAAAAGCTTTGATTTCGTGAACCAATTTACAGGATAGAAAAAGGTCTTTGACTAGCAACGCTTGGGGAAATAAACTTCGAAGATAGATCCCATCTGGGATTAGGGGCCGAGGATTGTGGCTCGGAATTGTTTTATGTCCATCTAGATGAACTTTTGCTTGCTCTCGTAATTATTCCTTTTACGCTCGAAATTGCATGAATGAAAAATCTTTCTGGGAATCTTTCTTTATCCTTGTCTTTGTAAAAATACAAAACAATGTTATGCCTGAAATATTAATTATGAAAACGACACAAAAGAACGAAAAAAAAGAAAGAAAGGGCGAGCAAAGGTGGAAGACTTGAGGAAAATTAAGTAAATAAACTTTCTCTTGGTACTTATGTTACGGGATTTTCCTCAAGGAACAAGAGAAAGAGACTCGCCGACCCAGTCCTCTCTCTCTCTCTCCTCCTCGCTTCCTCTCACTTACTCTTCCTCAATGCGTAGAAGTTTGAAAAGCGGGAGGAATGGACCGGAGTAAAAAAGCGACGGAGTGACGGAGAAAAGGGAAGTTGAAATGAAAAGAGCTCAGAAAATATAAAGGCAGTCTAGGTGTTTATATATGGTGTGTTGAGAGTGAATCGGAATGTCTTGGTTCATTGAGAAAAAAACGGAATAACTGCAAATCCGTGAAACTTAAACAAAAACCAAAAAAAAAACGAAAATCATTTTTTTTCTATAATTCTCTATCTTTTCAATCAAATCTGATTATCGTTTTGGTTTCGATCCCTTGAAGATACGAATGTGGATGAGTCCCTCATTTTTCTCGGCATGAAGTCAAGTGTCGACAATGAAAGCGTAACCTAGTGAGCCAGCTTCTTGCTTTCGCAGTATCGATATCGATTACTTACTACTCGCGACCTTTCCAAAGTCTCCCTCGGAAGCGTTTCACTCTCGGTCTTACTTATTCACGTCTATATGTACATATTGATAAGAAAAAACTTGTATGTATGGATCGACTTGGTTGGACGGTACCGAAACTGCCATCAACGTCAGTAGCAAGCTCTTGAAACTGTCCGAGGGATCTTGAACGCAAGAGCGTGCGAAGCTTTTGAAGCCACGCGGTCAGAGGGTGCCCACGAACGGACAAGCTTGAAAAAGAGCCCTGAACAAGCAAGTGAATGTGATACATACATAAACGTCATGTGCGCGGCAAGCTTTCACGTCTTTGCTTCCTTTTCCCTCCATTTTCTCTTTCACTATTTTTCTTCTGAAAGACACTTTCAACGGGGCACTTTTCCATCGTGTATCCCAGTTGCGATTCATTGGACTCTTCACATACGTTAAGTTTCCGTGGATACAGGGTGTCCTTTGATTTACGTATCTGACCATTTCACTATATGATTCACCGTGCACAGTTTTTCCCATGCAAATTATAAATTTTCGTCATTATTCAAAAATTCATTTTATTTTCATAATATTTGAGCTTGTGATAATGAAAAAATTGCCTAAAATTGTAATTCTCTCTTGAAACGATTAGCCCCAAGAATTCTTCGTATAATCGTACGTTGTTTCCACGAGTTTCTCGGCCCGCCAGTCTCTATCGTGCGAGTATCGATAAGCTCATTGTATCCACTGCTGAAAAATACGAAAAAGAAGGAAAATGGGCACCAAGATTTTTGGTGCCCAGCAACGTCTAGAAGGTGAAGAAACCTTTACCGCGCTTACTGGATGATATTCTCGTCGTCGGTTGATTCTACAGCGGGACGTACGAAGGGGCAGCGTCCCCTTAAAGCGGAGAGGACACAGTATCAGCGAGAGTAACGCTGTATGTATATGCAGGCAAGAGTGCCTGCTGGTGGGCGATCATCCCCGTCTGCTCCCGCCGCGTCGCGTTACTCGCTGTACGCCAGAGTTGAACGACTCTCGTTGCGATACAAGTTTTGCTCTTGCATCTCTCTAGCCAAAGCTGCACGACACCATGCCTCGTGACAGACGTGTACTATCTCCCTCAAAACAAACCGATTCAGAATGAAAACGATGCGGATTACGCAGAAGGTTTTGGCTAAATATTCATTAAGATCGGGCGCTTCAATCTGGGAGTTTCTGACATGAAACGAGAGCTTAAAAAGCTATTAATTCCAGATCCGACCACGTGCAAAATATGTAAATGTAAAAAGACCCGAAATTATTTATCGATTAATTAAAAAAAGAAAAAAAATGTTTTTTTTTTTTAAATAGTCATGAAATTTTGAAAAATTAATTAGCGTTTGAAAAAGCCTCAAAGTGTTTGAGATAATAACGTCAAACATATAGAGTCTGATCGATGTACCTGACTCACTCGTTCGTACGATTGGCAGGACTCGATTTAACAGAGCCATCATCCTAAAATCGCATTTGCTCGGAATTACTTACGCCAAAGCTCTCGCTATGTGTCTTTCTCTTTTCATCCCCCGTCCCTTATTCCCCACCTACTCGGTGAGCTTTCTCATTTTCTCGCTTCGGCTTAAGTGACGCGGTTGACTGACTTCGACGGGATTTCACCCCATCCCACGCTCCGACGACACTTAAATACTTTTTTACCCTCAGATGCGATCGGTTTGGCCAGGGGGTTGTAATATTAATACTTATACTCTCTGGTCGGCTCTCCGATGATTGGGTACGTGCCAAAATGGCTGACGAGAGACAAGCCCGCGTCTGCAGCTAAAATTCCCGACGATTCTTACACTTTTTTGCCCCGCACGAGACAAGATAATACCGAGAATAAAGAAAAAAATAGAGAGAAAAGCAACAAAAAGTCTCGCTGATTCTTCGACAAAGAAATACAACGCCTTCGTCGCCTTCTCGCTGCTTTACTCTCAACCCACTGTTTTATATATCCTGCGAATTCTACTGGGATGCTTTCATAAGTCGATGCTCTCATCGTTCCACACTCTTTCGAGTTCAGAACTTTTGTTCGATAGACGTAAATACAGATGTATTTTTCAAGGTGTCCTATTTTTGCTCTTTTCTAACAAATAAATACGCAGACTTCGTGTTCCAACTTGAATTTTTCATTTTTCATCCTCTTTCACTCTCCGACAACCAAGTTGCATGAAAGTGACAATATCACTCTCAATTTGTTTACCCCGATTAATTTCTCCAATCTCTATAAAAGTCGACAAATGAAAATTGATTCGTACGAGTTGGCAATTTGAAGAAAAAAATTAACGCGATAAATCGAGCATCCAAGATTTTGATTAAAAATGAAACTTGACTAAAAACCCTCGATCCTGTTTTTTGTTACAGAGACTGCAGAGTCGTCAGAGATCCACAGACCTTTAAATCCAAAGGATATGGATTCGTCTCGTTCGTCAAAAAGACGGTAAGCGATCGATATTCCATAAATTTTTCATAGCATGACTTTATGAAAAAATTTTTTAATTCTGAATGGAATTTTTCAATACTTATCAAAGTCTTAAAGTTATGCAATTGTTATGCGTTTGGTAAACTACGAAAGAATGTTGCAAATTCTCGATCCGATGGATCGTAATGTGGGAACTGGGTTACCGCAGTTGCGAGTTAAAAATGTTGTTCGAAACATGGTCGATGTCAGAGTGTAAAAAGAAAAGCAGTGCCATTGAGGAATGAGGCGAGTTGTAGTCACTATTCAGAATTCCCAAAGCTCATTTCTCGTTCGAGGATTGAGTCAAAGGGGACGAAAGTATCGCTGCGAGTAAATGAAGTAATAAAGATAAAGAATAAAAAGGTATGAGGATGAACTGGTCGTACAGGACGGCACGCTCTCGCGAAAATAATTTGACGGTGGCTCGTGAACAGAGCGTGCAATCACGTACGTTATAATATTTTTCTATGTATTCCAGAACATCCAGATTTCTCAAATTCTCATCTCGCTGAATAATCCAGTGTATGCACTTTGACGACGACAAACAAAAAAATAATTGCTCGTATTTTCTGGCCCCGAGATAATTTGGTGGCATTGAATTAAGTTTTCCGCAGCAAAGAGCCTTTCGTTATGCCACACATTCGAAACATATTGCATTTGCAGTTTTATTTACATTTCCTCGTCTGGCGAAACGTTCGAAGAACTGATTAAATTTCCACTTATTAAAAATTGACTTTTACATCCCAGAACCTCGATCCACCTGCACATTTGACCACCAATTATCAAACTGTGGTAACCACATCACAAAATTCACAAAAAAAAACACGTTACTGCGCAGAAAATACAAAATTTACATTTATCCGGAATTCATTTAAAAAAATTAATAATGCGTCATGGATTGAATGACTAAACATGAAAAAATGCAACTTCATTAACTGTCCTCGAATGAGCAACACATTCAATTCTATTAACCTCTCTTCTAACGAGTATGCGAATATAAAAGCTGCTCCCAATTCCCCAGCTCTTCATTAGATTCATAACGAAATGGGCCGACGAATTCTACAAAAAAAAAAAAAAAATTTAAACATGGAATGATTCAACTAAACGAGCTTGAATTTAAATGAAGCGGAAAGTTAAGAAAAACGCAGTTGATAATTATAGAAAAACGAAATTAAATGAAGGAGTGCGAGCAAACGTGTGTTATTAATTAATCGGACATATTCTAAGATGGTACAGTGAACAGGAGCAGAACAGACGGTGAATCTATGAGAGGGAGCATAGAAGTGAATGAGGAACTCGAATAATTTAAAAACTGGAATGCTGAACCACATTTGAGTGAGGCGAAACGAGACATACCTGAGTTTCGTGAAATTGAGATCGAGCATATGAGTACGAAGGTATGGAATGGTTGAGAGTGAATGAGTCAACGAAATGAAGGGAAGGAGGCTTTTACGAGTAACTCGATGAGCAGTGGTCCAGCATGGAGGAGGAGCAGAGCGAAAGAGAAAGAGAGAGAGTGGTACAGAGACCGGGTTGCCGAAAATCCAGAACGTAAATCACAGCGAAGATAGATAGTACGGCCTGTTAAAGCAGAAGGCTCACGTTTCCCACGCTCTCGGACGTTTGTACAGGGGGTGGAACAGAGTGCATTAGATAAAACCCATTGGAGTAGGGTGCTGTCCATGTCTTAGTTACGTATTAGCAACACACATAAGTTCTCAGCAATGTGTACAAGTACAAAGACAAAGAGAGAGAGAGAGAGGGAGAGGAAGTAAAGAGAAAATGCCAGCACAGTGGAAGCGGTAGCAGGATCGCGGAATGCCCGTATACATTCGGTGTGGTGCAAAGGCAGCTCGCGAAGACCCTACGCAAGCTATACGGAGTACAGAGAGCGAGCCTTAGACCAAGTCCGTTCTAACCATGGCGTTTTAATGCCCTATCGATCTGAGTAAGGTAACAGAAGCATAGAGTGAGGGAGAAGAGCTCTCATGTATGTATGGGTGTGTGTATGTGTGTATGGAAGCAGTCCAGAAGCAAGGGAGAGTCTCAAGCTCTCTGGGCATCCACGTCGCGGAGATTAGGTCGGTGCAAGGCCAGCCTTGGACTGGACGCCAACAGCACCACCCCTCTACTGGGAAAGTATAAATTTCTACCCTCGAACGACCACTGTATATATATTTTTCTAACCCAACTATGTATGTATATGCATTTTTATACTTGCGTATATATACAGAGCTAAGAAAGGAGGGAAAATGTCTCACCGGGCTTTATGACCCTGCCGAGTGTCCCTTGGATATAAGCCTCCCAGAAAATTCCACCTTTTCCTTCAGCAGCATCCTCCTCTCTACATTTATATATATACACACGTATACATACGTTTATATACACATATAAAACGTAATACGAAGGCTAGTGGTATTCAGGACCATCTCTACCAAACCATATACCCACTTTCATCCCCCAATGCTCTTAACGTGTGTGTGTGTGTTTTCTTTTTTTTCATTCTTTCCTCCCTGCCAGCGTACTTAGGGAAAAAAGAACGTGTCATGAAAAATTGTTCGGCACCAAAACGGTGGCTCGTTGCTCGCAGAAAAACCATGAAAATGTTACGGGCCCCGATTCTCTGAGGAATTGTGGACGCGTAAACTCGGACGGCCTCTCGATGTATACCGTATATATGTATAATGTAATACTCTGGAATTTGGCCATAAGAAATGTTACAACATCCCGGAACGACTTTGACGACGATTTCTTCGGGCTTATCCCAAAGGATCTAATATATACACACGCGAAATATTCACCAGAGCCTTTTTAAATCGAGAAACAAAAATATGGCCACGAAAGTGCGCCGGAAACTTTGATCGATTTCTGTTGACCTGCAATATCATTCAATAGTCACGTGAATATGCTCATGTCTCCATAATGAGAACAAATTTTATGTCGGATTCCCCGAATCTGCAGCATCACCTCCCATTTCTGTATGGGAATCGGTTAATGATGCTGAAGTTTGCAACGCTGGAATGCAACGAAAAATCTTCCATTTTACTGATAATTCTCTGAATTTTTAATGTCATCGAAATTTCTCCGAGTTCATATGCTTCTCGGTTTCTAAAGATCGCGATCATTTTATCATCGGAATTACACTTTGCGTTTGAATTATAATTTTTTTCAACGATTAAAAATAATTTCGTTGCATTCCAACGATGCAAACTTCAGAGTCATAATCGGTTATCATTTAATGAAAAATCTATGTATTCGTATGATTGCGTTTGTGTTTTTATTTTTTTTTTATTTTTTTTTAATGTCCAAATATGCTCATACGTGCCTTCCACATATTTTTAGTGTCCAAAAAATAGGCTGAATTACTTAGTGCCGGCCGTTATGGAACGCCATGTTTATATAAGCATGACACGCATACTGAATTATTGGTCGGAACGGTCAGCCGAGGTTCGTACGATTCATGTGCACATGCGAACTTTTGTGAAAGCCACGTAAGCGTACACGATGGATGGAGAGTGTAGTGGGGAGTTTGTTGCGTATGGTCGACGAAGGCCATGACTCAGTAATACCTATACGTAGAGTACAGTTCACGCTGCGAGGGTGACAGGAAGCGGGGCAAAGTAGTTAAGGAAAGGTTGGTCCGACTACCCTAGAGAAAAGCAGACAGAGAGAGGGAGCTCGAAAAAAGTGAGCAAGATATCGCGTTGGTGCGTTTATTCATTCTTAAGGAGGGTGGAAGGATGAAGGTATTATGAGGGTGGACAATGGAGCTTCGGCAGAGCCTCCGTACCTCGCTCCGTACAGTCCGTAACCTTGCGCACCTACAAAGACCCGGTATAGTAACCCCGTAGCCGCGATGGTTTAGCTCGGCTACCAAAACGAAGAGCAACGAACAAATTTCAAGCTGACAAATTCGATCAAATTCTCATTATTTCGATTTCGTGATGCAACCTCCTTAAAACCCTAAAAACATGGATGTATATTGAAGAATATATTCGTGGTGGATGTATAGCGGACGAAATCTTGGCGATAACGGTGGCGTCGAAAATCACTCCTAGGAAGGGCGATTTCCAATACATGCGTTACGTTCCCGTTCGCTCATAGACAGTTCGTGTTCGTTGCCAATATATACGGAGTTGCAAATATGCGAGCGTATACCAGAAACAAGGGGAATGGGGCATGTACTTGAATGGCACGCTGGGGAGGCTCGAAAAGGTGTAGAGCCCAAGAGACAAAGACAAACATAAATAGAGGAGGAGGTGGGAGTCCGGGAAGTACATTTACTTCCGGAGATGTATGTGTGTCAAATGTTGATAAACAAAAGGTTTCAACGTGCATAGCTCTATAGAGGAAGGAGGACGGTGGATACGTCCTTTTGCCTGACGAAATACGCGAAACGTGCATTTCTATATACACAAGAAGAAACTCGCATGTATATACATATGTTATAAAGCATGAGATATATTCATCGTTCGACCTAGGTGTAGCAAAGCATTACACGTTTATAGCGCGCAATATCGATCCCCGGTTTTGAATCGGTGACTAGAGCACCGCCAGCTCGCTTCGTCGTCGCGTGGTTGCATTTCTCCCAACCCCAGCGCCTCCTTCTCGTGAATCCCGTCACTTACGACCCTCATATACCTCTATACCCATATATACAAGCAACTGAGGTAACCGCGCGCGCGAATATGCCCTATCATAGCCAGAATGGAAATTCGAATCGGAAATACTTTATCTCGTGTTGGTATAGGGTGTACATAAGGGGGGGACGACAGCAGCAGGGATAAGACGTGTGTATAAGATGGGGCAGGACGAGGATGCACCGATAATACATTGCAGGTAGAGTTCCGCTTCTTGACGCGAGATTCTCTCCTGGTTGCTCTTCCTTCCTCTGCTTCCTTTTCCCTCCTTCGCTTTTACTCTTGTTTACGCGTGTATGTACCTACATATACTCTACTCTTGGACTTTTCCTCCCTGCTCTTTTGTTCCACATCGGGTTCGCTGCTATACACTGGTCAAGTACATCGCCGCAAGCTAGACTCTAGTATATATCTGAGTGAAGCTCCCTTTTCGTCTGTGTTCTCATACCGTGCATTGCGCGGCGACGACACGATATATAGACATTTCTTGATTGACCCTACGAGCTGGCTTTTGCTTGTGAATAGCTTGTCCATCGACGCGACCTTGCAAACCAGAGCTTTTCCTGTCGTTTAATATTTCATAACCGTTTATTCAATCATTTCTCAATGAAGCTTAATATTGCATCAATCGAATGCACACGCGACATCGAGACGCTCCACACACGATCAGAGTGACAGATGTGTAAGCATTGGGATAAACTGGGAATCCATTTGGAGACATTTCGAGCCTTCTCCCTTGAGAAAGATCGATTACGTCAACAACTTCATGCTATTTTCAATGAAGAAAAACAAAACGAGAACAATCTCTGACGCGGATGGAATGAAAGAGCATTCTTTTTCTCGATTAAAGTTTACCGAATTAATTGCTTTGCCCCCCCGAACCGTTTGCCTCGCTTTCATCAATTCAGTCGGTGCAAATACGCGAGAGCTAAAAAGACTATTACTCATGAGCTCATTCTCTTGTTTCCAGTGTCTCTAATGAAATGACGGATATGCGACTCGGTAGAAGAAACCTCGTGTTTTTTCCCGCTTAAATGAGAGTTAATAAAAAATTAATAACAGCTGGAGACGCTGCGAGAGAGATATTATTGGCACGACGGGGAGATGTATAGAACATTATATGAAAAAGCGTTATTAAAATCTGAAGACAGATAGTCGCATATATTTCACGTTCGGAACAATTATTCCCGAAATCACAAAAAATAGAATAACAATAATAATAATACGTTCCCATGAACTCGACCGTTTGTCCATTGTTTCTGGTCGAAAGTAGTCCTTCCCCAGATTATTAATTTGAACGGTGAAATCGAAAAAAGATACGAAATTATGGGGAAAAAAATCATGAAAAAAGACTCACCATCGAATTATTTAGTGAGGCCAACGACAGACTCTGCTTGACAATTTTCTTGACACTGAAACAAACAAGAAGAAATTTGAAGTCTTGGCTAATAATGATTGTTTTATCGTGTTTGTTGCAGGAAGCGGAAAGCGCAATCTGCAGTATGAACGGCCAATGGCTAGGTAGCAGAAGCATCCGAACGAATTGGGCGACCCGCAAACCACCACCACCGAAAACCGACAGTGAGTCATTAATTCGACAATTATTACCATGTTAATGTCTTTTCCTCGATATCCATGCAATCTCCTATTCAGTCTGACTATATACTCATTATTCATGTGGAAAAGCTGGAAACGATAATTACGTGCTTTCGCGGTTACAAATTGCTCTCAGTCAGCGATCGATCTTGAGAGAATTTATACATCCTTATACAAGTTGACACGAATTCCCGTACAAACACTAATACGCCGGCATACACACACACACATATATCTGGATATATGTGTGTCTGATGAAAGTACATAGGATTGGACAGAGTTTGAAGAGGACGATTCCTCGATAACTGCTCCTGGAACTTTAGCGAAGAACTTGCTCGGTCCAAGTTCATCTCACAAGATCTAAAAGAGATGGAATGAGGTATGTGACTCGGTCGTTCACGAAAACATCTTAACTAGACTCGTAGATTCGATGTAACTGATTCCCGTTCCTACACTTCCGCCCTCGCGCGGCTGGACAACTTTTCAGAGCTGTCCAAAAGCCGCGTAGAGCTTTTAACCTCCACGTAAACGACAATCCTACGCGACCGAAGCACAAGCTACAGTTCTTCATCGTGACTAACATTTCTATTCAAATATCAAGTCTTACCATTTTCACACAGGTCGAAATATTTTTTATTTACTGCCATTATTGTGGCATTAATTAGTTTTTGTGACTGGTAAGTTGCTTCGTTTTAGAGAGAAAATCCAATGATTTGCTCCGCTCTACTTTTCAGGCCGAATGAAATAAAAAGTAACTATCGGGGGGAACGAGATTTTTCATTGAATCGCATTTCAATATTAATCACTATGATCGAATCGAAAAACAACGCTTTTGGACAATTTCTATAAAGTAGGTACGTGACTTTTTCCGATATTGATGGAATGTTTCATTGAACCTACAAATTTCCATCATACTATTTTCCGAACATCCATAAAACTGTGAACACTGAAAATTCAATTTTGTGAGGAAGCTGAATATTTCGCGTTGTATACGGTCGACGAAAAATTGATTTTTCTATTCGCAAAATTTTTGTTATTTCACCAGAATATATTTGAGTTTCCAGAAAAGCTGAATCAATGTTGAGGTGAAAGATCTTCGTCAGTTAATCGAAAGTAAAAAACAAAAGAAAAGCTCGAGTAAGTTTTCAGGGGGGTAAAGAATTTGAAATAAAAGTCTAACCTCGAAATTCGTGAGTTTCGTAACCGGTGAATTTTTGCTCGTGAAATGAATCAAATCAGGAAGCAGTAGGTAAACCAATTAAGCCGAGATGATTAGATAATTATGAGAAGATTTGGCGATACGATTTGCATGTATCTATACAGATGCAACGAATCCATGCCACCCGGTAATCCGAAGAGTGAAGAAACTTCGAGCTGTAAAAAGTTGAGTTGTATAAGTAGATGAAGAACATTTGACCTGTGAAGAGAAATTCGAAGGTCCAAGCAGGAGTGAGAAGTGGAAATGAGAAAGAGAGAGAGAGAGAGAGGCGAGGAGGGCAGGTAAAGAGAAGGGTGATCCGCGGTGGGTGCCGTAGGTCACGCCGAGAGGGTATAAAGTGTTGGTGGGCAGCAGCATCTCTTCGAAAAGAGATGACGAGAAGAGAGGGCAACTTTCTTCTCTTCATCTCTTTTTGTACGGCGTCGCCTCGTTAGAGCGCGGTAAACCGGGCGAATCCAATTCGAGTTACGAGCGAAACGCATAATGAGCTTTTGAAGGTGCTAGCACCCGAAAAGTGTATGTGAAGGAGAAGAAGGAGGAAGGGGAGGAGAAGGAGGAGGAGGAAAAGAAGGAAAGAGCGAGGGAGTGAGTGGGAAAGCTTTCCGGTCAACTCCCGGTAGCGAAACCAGGTATTATTATTATATTATCATAAGCGGCTCTGGCGAGCCCAACGAGCGATATATATACGGAGACGGTGTGGCCCGTCCAACCGGTGGACCAACTAATTTCATTTCGTGGGCTCTTTAATTAGTATTCGTCGCGAGAAGTCCAAAGTTTTTCACTATGGCGAAAGAGGGAAGACGGTAGGATGAGGAATGAGGTAAAACTGCTGCCTTAAAAGAGGCAATGCCAAACTATGGATTTACCCTACATATATATTTCTCCCTATACATAGTTATATATTTTAATACTAACCTATATGTATATGCATATAGATATTAAAGTACCGCGAGACCCCATGCGAATCTGCAAGATTCAACAAAATCTCTTCACCTCCCACATCGCGCCTTCTCTCTTCCACTCCCTTTCTCTTTCGTTTTGTTTGTCTTGAACCCCAAATTTGCATAGGCCACGAGAAGGCACCTTTGCCCCGACTCCTTTTTATTAACTTTTGCCTCTTCTTCGGTACTTCGGAAAGCTTAAGGTACGATGAAGCTTGTGCTCGGTAGCCCTGAAGCTCGACCGAGGGTTTGTCCGAAAAAATAAAAGGGACACGTTTGCTACCCAAAGGCGCTGACAAACTGCGAGTCTCAAAAAAAAAATTCGATATTTTTCAAACTTTTGGTAATTCTCGTTATGATTTTAGTCATTCGGTTTATTTTTCTGTTTCCGCGCGAGTATCGAACAAATTGCCAAAAGTAATTGATGACAACAGGAATAATATATATATCATTTCGGATTTCCATATCCTCTCGCATTCTCGTCTCTTTATGTGTCACAAAGAATGCTTTTCAAGCACGCGCGGGTCAACATTTGTAAATATTAGAATACAGGTGGGACGAGAACGGAAAGAAAGGGAGCCGCGTGGAGGTAGTTAATTAACTGAGAGCATTTGGAAAATATGAAAAACACAATCCAGCTACAAAAAGCCCTGGAGATTTTTAAGTATGTCTGATGCATAACGTAATGGGACGAGCTTTTGAAAAGCGATGAGACGAAGAAAACAACGAAACCATACAGCAGAGCTTCCCGCATCCATCCGTCTCGTTTCCTCCTTCTCCATCCGCCTAGTCTCTCTTTCTCTCATTTTTTTATTCTTTTTACCTTTTGCTCGTCAGTAAATCGAGTTGCCTTCCTGACTATTTCACTATAACGCGGTATATATGCTGCATGGAAAGTTGAAACGTACAGCGAAGGAAATCCAGCACGGCTGTTTCCGTTGCAGTAGCAACAGCCAACGAGACCTCGCGTATCACACGAGATCTTTTTTCGTGCTTATACCTTTAGGCAATTTGAAATTCAAAATAGTTTACCTCTCTTTCTCTCTGGCTGCCGGGGAGAGGAAACTACATCTGCGTTGGAGTAAACCTAGTGTGGTTTTCGTGCGGAAAGTCAGAGAGAGAGAGAGAGAGAGAGAGGGGGGGGGAAAGAGAGATCGCGAACAGTTAATATTTAAGTCGACTCGCGGGTCCCTGTCGGACTAAATTTTTCAGGACAGGTTGTGTTTCGTTTTGGGAGAGTAGCAAAAACTAGAAATAAAAATAAAAACGAAATTCTCGACATATGAAATAACCACCACTGATTTTTCTTCGTTTTTTTTTTCGCAAAAAACACGAGTTACGAGAACGGGAACAAACAAACGAATATAATGGAGCTGCTTTAAGTGACTTTTTCTAAACAAAATATATGTGACAGCACTCTGATCCCGAAATAACGCAGAGAATACATAGAACACGATCGTATTCTCCAAGCTTTTAGTACACGGGGGTGGCATTCTAATGCTTTGATTTGGAATCACTTAGTATTTCCCGCCAACTGGGTCAATATTTTATGACCACCGGCTGGCAATTAGTTAACTTTGCAGCAATTGAGAGAAAGAACTAGAGGAAGAAAGAAAAAGAGAGAGGGAGAGAGATCGAGGAAGAAAGCAAGAGAGAGAGAGAGAGAGAGAGGGGGAGAAGGCCGAGCAAAAACTGCAGCAGTAACGCGAAAGGCTCAACTCCGGTGCTTTAGATTAATGTCAAAAGTTTCGTATCGCTCTTTCTGTTTCTCCCCTTCCCCAATCGCCATCTCGTTTTCCTTTTCGTTTTCTCTCTTGCTACGGTCGATGCTTTGAGGGATCGACCGTTACCGATAGTCACGACTATATACCCTTCACATGTACTTTGCCAATGAAAATTTTCAACGAAATATCTGCTCCGAACGAGCATTTCTCTCGCCTCTAGAAAATCCGTTCTACCATATTTTTTTTTTTATAAATCCTGCATTTTTTTTTGCATAAAAACATTCCGTTGATATCGATCTATTTGATTGAAAATAATTAAGATTCCAATTCTTCGGTAAACAAATATTATTTAGCGTTTAAAACACAAAAGTGTTAAAAATTTGGTACATTTTTTACCATGAACCTCAATATAGTTTCCGGCATTTTCTGCTCCAATAGTCCGGCCTGATTATTAGAACATAGTGGTTCATCGAGTAAAAGGCTCAACGTGCCCTGCTCATAGTTTCCCGTCTCTTCGATGTACGTACGAATCTCTCGAATCACTCTTTCTCGTTCTCTTTCTCCCCTCCTTCCGTATTGTTTCCCTGGTGGTAGTGATAATTACTTTCACAGCCCGAGGGAAGTGTTGTCCATTTCTTCGTCTGCTCAGTCAATGTTTGCGTACGTGTGTTTGTTGAAAATCTCGTACGCCAGTCGTATATTTCGTTGTACAGGGTTTGGATTGATCGCGACACCCTCTGGGCAAATTCAACTCTCGCGGGCCCAGAAAGCAAGACGAACGTATTTCTACATCCGGCTATATTTATATACGAATACACGGATGTCCCGTTTACACGAGACATTCAACATAAAGTCGAACTATTTCCGGCGAAAAAACATGAGCGATAATTCTAAAATATCGCAGCAAAATGGCTGCGTCACTTTGATTGATAAGAGTTTTTAATACGCGTCATTGCGGGCAATTGTTATCTCGTGTATTATAATGCGGACGAATTTGCCGCATGAAACGATTGTTGGACGTGCGGGAAAAAAAGGAATTAATTGACAAAAAAAAATCGAAATTGGTGAGAACAAAAAAAGTCTCCGAAAAGCATTAAACAACCGGGGGTGAAAAATTTGCTGAAAGAATACGAAAACCCGCGCGGTTCAGTTATCGTTCCGCTGAAGTCACAGAGGAAAAAGTTAATCAAACCCAATATCGATTGGCCGAAAATGCACGGAGCGAGGAAAAAGAGGAGAAAAAAAAACACGCCAGAAAAGTACGAAAAACGAAAAAATAAAAGAGAGAAGAGTTGAACCATACGAACCGCGAGATTTGCGGCAGCGTTTTTTGTCTTTTTCTCCTGAAAAATCTACCATTCGATTCTCTCAATGGAAAGGCGGCAAGTTCCGCTTGTTGCGCACACGACCAACTCGTTGAATCAAATTTTTTATCCTCACTTCTCTCTCCCTCTCTCTCTCGCTCTCTGCGTTTTCGGGGTGAGGATTTTTTATCCCATATGCTTTGTTTTTTCTCTTTTATTTTCATGTTTTCTTTTTCATCAATTGCACTATCATCGACAAAACGCAGCGTATGTTCCGCACAAACGCGTGCACACGTTCGCGGAGAAACCGCATAGCAAATCGTCTCCGAATGTACCAGCAATTTTACCGCGCACACACATATGTGCGGAAAAATTGCTGATGTAGTTGGAGACCGAGAGAATATCAATTCTCTGTATGTGAAATATATATATCGTCGATATATCTATACATACATATTGGCAAATAAAAATTTATATTCCCTTAGGTGAAAGTCGAGAGACCGCGAAACGTTTAGAGCATTATCGAACACTCTTTGTGCGCGACGGCAAAGTTTTCCGACACAGTTACTATAAGTCTCCACTCAAGAGCGCCACTTTTCACAGAAGAGTACACGAAAGAGAGAATTTTTCTGAATAATGGAATAACAGTTAAAAAAAAAAAAAAAAGGACGATCGAGGAGAAGAATAAGAATTCGTTTGGCGTTTATCTCAATTTGAACGAAATCCATTTTCCCTTTCGATCGAGCATCGTTCGTTTATATCTAATTAAGATTCCGAGGCAATTATATGAAACAAATCTTGAGGTTGACGAAATTTTCGGGTTTTCGAGCTATTTCGGAAAATTTACGTGCATGAAGATGGCGCGAAGTTTGAACGAGTTTTTCTCATAGCGAATCCTAGTGTTTCCTCTGCAAACGAATCCAGTCCAGTAATCGTATTATCGTGCAGTACATAGAGCCGAGTCCGATGAATGTCAGAGTAAAGAAAGCGTAAAATAGATTGCGATTGGCAAAGTATTCACGTTTCGGAGTTTCAATGCGAAACTCGATGACACGGTTTAGAACTTTTGAAGTAAATTAGTCATGTTCTTAAAATTCTAACCTAATCTTTTCCTGCGACGTGTCGAACTTGGCCGTATCGTAGTTTCGCTCTGTGTCTAGGTGCATAATTTTCTAGCATCGTAATACGTTTGAATATGTACCACACGCGCGTTCGACGACATGAAGGACGAGGCGAGAGGATTAGCCGTATGGCCAAAGACCAGGGTGCTAAGAATTCACGAGGGAATTGGATTTCTGAAGCTTTCTCGCAGTTACTACGTCGAGAGTCCCATCGAGAAATTCTCCATCCTCTTCATGCATTTTATTTTCTCCACTTATTCGTCTCCCTCTTATTCTCTCTCTCTCTCTCGATTTCTCGTTTTCTCACATTCGCCATTCCCAACATCTCCCTCGCAACCCCTTTCGGGGCTCTCACTCCCACGAGTACTCCCCAAAAACTTTGGCTATTATACAAATCGAGTCGATAAACGTCTCTCGTCCCTCGCGGAATTCTCTGTTCCTCTCGCCCTCTCTCTTTTTCTCTGCTGGCGCTCTCATTCCTTTTCTCCCTGCTTTTCGTTTCTTCCTCACTCGCTCGCTAGTCCTGACACGGTTACTATCCATTTCTGCAGCCCTCTTTCCCACTCTTCGCAAATTCTCCACGCAAATCGTCGCCCGTTTGTCCCGTTGACGACATGCCCGCTTTAGAACGATCCGATCGTATGGCAGCCGCGGAATATGCCTCCGTCTCTATCTCTTATCCTCGATCTAGTAAATCTCGCACTCAGTCACTCACTCGGTGCCGTTCAACCCCTTCATCCCCTTTCCCCACCGCCAGCCATCCGTCAACAGCAAAACGTACCTCGATGTTCCCTCCCCTGTCTCTTTTTCTCTCGCACACACATACACACACACACACACACACGAGCGCCCTCTTCCCTTGAAACTCCCGTTCCTGTCCCTATATAAATACACACAAAACTCGCTCGTCGATAACTCGATTCGCTGCCAAGAAAGCAGCGAGGCACGCGAGATTCATAAAACGAATTGACAGCCACGGTTGCGATCATTAAATCTACAGAAGTTTCGGCAGAAACAAAAATGATGATAAAATTTCGCGATGAATTCGAATCTACATACAGTTATATATTTTCAAGTCCGCGACCGCGTGCATGTCAAAGAGTGAGGAAAGTAGTAAATTCGAAATAGGAAATCGATGATACGCTTGCACGCGATAGAAACATTTTCTTTTTCTTTTCTCAATAATTTCGATCTATATTTTTTCACATCTATATACGCTCGAAAGCGTAGACCTAATTTCATGCCCGCCGTGGAAAACGATTATCCAATTGTTGTTCGAGAAGAAACATCGCGGCGTTCAAATACATCAACACATCCAATAGTGAATATATTGGGTTATAGTTATAATGCATCGTCCAATTCTCTGTGGCAGTAATAATTGTTCGCGCTAATGAGCTGGGCTCCGGTTCGCTGCCTCTTTCCTATCATCTCTCTCGCTCTCTCAGTCACTCTCCTTCCTCGGGCCAAACAACCGCGTTCATTCGGCGGGAAACAATTTTCGTGCGGTTACGGTTAACGCTAATACTATATACACTGTATATTACCGGTCCGCTGTCCCCGAAATAGGGGCGCGCGTATATACTCGCGCGAATATGTGATTCGACGCCACAAATATATCAGAGAACGCGGTGATTATGAGGGCCGGAGTCTTATTGATTCATCAGTATGGATTGAGGGATGCAACGTGGTGTTTAACATTGGTGGACTCTGTTGTCGTCCACATTAAGGAGTTTCGTGCTTTTAATAACGGTTTCCTTCATTCCTCGCATGGTTCAAGGCAATGGCAACGATAAAAATTATTTAAGGAGGTTGAATCACAACGATGCCATGCTAAACCATGTTAAGAACAAAAAACAGCAATTCAAAAAGATAAGATTTTAATAAAATTTGGTAAATACATTCTTTTAATGACTCTGAAGTTTGCAACGTTGAGATTCAACAAAAAATTC
The DNA here is from genome assembly GCA_037952995.1 of Hyposoter didymator. NCBI lineage: Eukaryota > Metazoa > Arthropoda > Insecta > Hymenoptera > Ichneumonidae > Hyposoter > Hyposoter didymator. Next base: position 19,096,377 of record JBAJMU010000002.1, read on the forward strand.
CTGTTTTATCAATTATTTGTTGAATTTTGAATATCATGGCAATTTTTCGTGTCGATTGAGTTTTTCGGTCGCAAGAGACGATCCGGAGATTGTCCGGACCAAATATTCGATAATAATTATTCGATAACCATGTGGTAAACAAATTGGAAAAAAATTATGTTTCTACTTGACGATGTCAAAGAATATTATGACCAAATTTTATCAATTTCTTATTATTTTTATTTCGTGATCCAAGCTGCTGAATTCACCGATTTCGCAACGATGTCGAGCAATGCATCATCGACTACGTCGTTGCGAAGAGTATTCTCCGATTATTTTTGGCCGGGACGCGAGCTATTTCTGCATAGGGAAAGACGTTTTAGTAAATTCAGAGAATAAAAAATTGAGTGGATTTCGAGGTAGAAGGAGGAAACGTGCAATTATTATTGCACGTTGAATTGGTGATCCGTATTGCTTTCTGCCAGGCTAAACTATAGCGCAACTGCAGGTTATAACTTGCAGGTTATACATGGGTACTGAGGGGGATAATGGGGGTCGAGGAGACAAGAAGTCGCGGCAGGCATTTGCATAAAATAGGCCCCTTTTGTTTTTCTTTCCGACTTGATATTTTTTTTTCTTTTTTTTACGCTGTTCGCAAGGCGTTGCCAGAGAAAGAGCGAGGCATTTTTCTTTGACTCAACCTCTGGCTAATAGCTCGACGACGGGTTGTTGGAATATATATATGTGTGTTGAAATGCATTTCAGAGCCGGTCGATCGGCACAATCTTTTTCTCTCGTGGCTGTCAGCGTCAACTCTTCTCACAAAAGATTTTTATTTTGCTGCTCCTATTATTTCAATTTCTATGTGTATACGTGTGTGCGATTCGTCGTACAAGTGCTCGCTAAATTTCGAGGCCAGAGCACAATAATAACGCGCGAGCCAGCCCTTTACAACCTCCGAAGGCCTGCTTTGCATGAAATTGTTGTAATTTCGTGGTAAATGAATCGAGATAGAAAGAGAACAGGGCGAGAAAGCTCTCGTACTTTAATATACGTATAAAAGGGGTTGTTTTCGTGGTTGTTGGATGTAGAGACCGTGGAATAAGAACGAGGCGAAGTGATTCCCGGAACGAGAAAAATTCAAGTGTGAGAGAACACGGAAGATTTAAGATTCGTGAATTCAAAAAATAAGCCCGACGATGAGGTCGCCTTGGAAGCATCAATCCGAGCCAGTTTTTTATGCGAACGCGAGATTGAAGGACCCATAAAATATTTCAAGAAAAATACTCTAGGATTGACTCGAGAAAAAAAACAAGACGAATAGAAATGAATCCGTAGTATTCGCGAAGAAGAATAATAAATCTTTTCCTACCAACAACGGAATAAAAAAAATTCACATAAAACAGACTGTCTTCGCGGACGAAAATTAATTCGAAATTTGTCTGCAGAAAATAATGAGCTATAAACTCAAATATTTCCGATTCCGCAATTATCCAACTCGCACCATTCGCTCACAATTTGTTATAAAGTAATAACAGGCTGAAAGAACGGTGTGTCCAGGTTCACAGACGGCAGGGGCGGAAAAAATATTTACAGACCGAAGTGTTAATAAAGAAGTATGCCACGTTGATTTATAATTCTATGAAAATGAGATTGTTTACTCGTCCGCGAGAGAAGCTGATGAAGAGAATTGTGAGTTCTACAGTTAATTTTCTTGCGTGTGCACAACGGAAAGAGTTTTATTGCTGTTGGCCAGCGGGATTGCGGTTGATATGTGACAAGGTACATTGAATCTATATTAAAGGGAGGATACCAAGCGGAGATAGCGCCATCGCGACGACGCGATCCAACATCCAACACGTTTTTTTCATTGGCATCGAGACTGTGCCGCCCGTTCAACGTGTGCAGTAAAACAGCGATAATTTAACCGTAGGTAGCGAGCAAAGAGAAAAAGAGTGAGAACGAGACAAAAAGATATCCGCGTTTAAGCGGAACATACGTGTTAAATGACGTGGTTTACGTCCTTTAGACTCTTAACATTCGATCCAGCCATCATATCGTAGCGGACGGTCTCGTTTGTGTTCGCGGTGCGCGGTTACCCTCTCTCATGGGCCCGAGGGATGTTTGCATGCATGCGCTCGCTAAATACACTATATTATTTACATACACGTATTGGCACGGTCCTGGCTCTCACGGGAGACCACCAGACTGCATACACCCATGCAACTCCGCAAACATCCAGCACACGTAGAGAGTATAAGTTTAAGTAGAATCGAAAGAGAGCGAGAGAGAGAGAAAGGGATGAAGGACGAAAGAGAGAGAGAGAGAGAGAGAGAGAGAGAGAGAGAAAAGAGTGAGAGTGAGGTGGTTGTGGGTGCCAGTTAGGGATGGCCCAAAGCCAGGAGAATGTAGCGAAAATAAGAGGGGAAGGGAAACGAGAGAGAGTGTAAAAATGGCTGCTATAATTGGTCTTTTACGAGAACTGAAATTCTTCTGAATTTTCCACCACCGTTATTTTCCTACCTCGACGTTCGGACTTGCCTGTTTTTTTTCCTCCTGGATAGCAATTGACTACAAATGAAACAGAAAAATGTTGCGTGTTTTCACTGAACTTTGTGCTCGAGCGGGAAAAAAAAGTTGAAGGTATTTTTACAGTCTTGCAAAAAATTGGATGTTTCCAGAGGGTGCAGGCGAATTTCTGATTGACAGTGAATTTGTTTGGACGAGTTTCCATTTGAAACTCGCTAAAAAAACCGAAATTTCTTACTTTCCTGGGAAATTCGATGTAACGATTTTTCGCGTAAATAATTTTCAATAAAAATGACAGAAATTCGTGTCTGTGAGCTCTCGAAATGAGGTACAAAGTTGTCAATTCATAGCAATACGGCTTAGCATTCGAATAGCGATTTTTCATTGGCAAACTCGAGAAAATATTTATCCGAAAAAGCCTCATACGCATGTATATGAGATGCTGCTTTCGATAGTCGCGTAAACTTACGGTCACGTCCTCGGGAAATCCACGCGATGTGAAAAACAGTCTCCAGTTCAAAAGACGAAAGGTTTCACTTCGATTTTTCGCAGTCTCTATGAATCTACACACACACGCACCGACACATGTATAGATTTCTACTTGAATGTGAGATCGTGACATCGATGTATGGGGCGTCCGGGATTGTTTCCTCGCACTCAATTTGACCCTGCCCTCCCATTTTTCGCGCTATACTAGCCACAAGTGCCAAACGATGTCGAACATCACTCCGCAAAGGTCCCTTTTAATCGCTCAGTACCTTCACGAGCTGCTGTAGGTCCTTGTCAAGTTCCCTCTATAGGCCGAGACAAACTTGCTAAACCATAAACATTCAGCCCTCGAAAGAGCCAACACTTTTGAGAACCGTTCTCGTGAAATATCGCCATTGGCCATTCGAATTTCCTGGTTCTTTTTTTTTCATTACACGACAGAATCGTCTAGCTGCATGGACGTGAAAGTGAAGATTAATACAAAATCGATGGCTCAGCTAAAAATAAGTGATCGTCTGAATGATGACTCATTTGTTAGCGTGTCATTCTTGTCCTAAATTTTCGACGCAATTCGATTTCTTTGTACAAGTGAACAATAGACGATCTATCGGGATCATCAATCTGCATCGAACTACTCTTACGCATAAAGAAAGACTGTGGATATCCTTTTTCCATCCAATATTTCCATATATAAATACAGGAAGAGTATGTTTGATGGGAAAAGAAAAAATAAACGAATAATATCCGTTTGAGCATATATAAGAGAAGCGAAGAACACACGTGCCCCGACAGAGTATTGGCCACCTTTATTGGGGCCGCCAATCTATTAGGGCACGCAAGCCGGAAGGAGAGAAGGGCGAAAGCTCGAATTTATGCCACGACTACAAATCTTGGCTTGGCACGAGGTTCCCGGCAGCAGCAGCAAAAGCAGTGAGGGGTCCAGGGGCCGGGCAGGGGCGAGAAGGGCTCTGGGAAGGACGAAAGCTCGGGATGGGATGAGGCAAGAGTCGCACTGCTATACCGCCTATAGATAAATGTATATAAATTGAGCAAGAAGGAAGCAAACGCTCGCGCTCACTCAAGCGCAATCGAAGTTGGTTTCAGCGAGGCTACACCAAACTAAAACCCAGTACGGTTCAGAGGCTACAAACAGATAGAACTAGAGAGAGAGAGAGAGAGAGAGAAAGAAGTTGCTGGACGATTGAGGGTGGTGACCCGAACTAAGAAACTCTATACTTCACAAGTAACACCCGAATATACGTTTGAAAATCCATTTCCATACGATCCTTTTCGTGTCAATTCAAACCTCATTTGTCCCTTCGAAAAAAAAAAAAAAAAATTTCACTGTTCTCGCTGTTTCCCTAATTTTTCGGGTCACTTGAGATTTTAGAAAATATTATTTTTGTTAAGGAAAGCAGTAATTCCGTCAACTCGCATGCTTCAGGGACTTACTAATGTAACGATAACAGAGGGTGTTTTTCTGTGTGAGAGGGCAGAAATAAACGTGTGTCTGGGAAAAAAAATTTGTCGAAACTATTTTTCTTTACTCTGCCGAATTATTAACTAACTAAACAATTTGCTCCGAACACGAATTCGAAACCCAACGTTACTCCAGTTTTTATCCAAACAAACATTATTTCCAGAGCCATTGATTACCCAACGCAAACACTTTCATTTTTTTTCGGTTCCAGCTTATGTTTTCCTCTGTACACCTTTACCACGCGCTCATCGACGTTCCCCTTGACTTTGTCGATTTTCAAAATAAACTTTTTCTCCATTCGTCTAAACAGAAACGACCGTGGGAAAATAAAGCACTTTCGAAAATTCTTCAAAGTGCAACACACCGTATCATGTTCATCGATCATCCAGCATGAAAGAATGGAAAAAAATGTGGAAAGTTATATTTTCACAATGCTGAAATTTGCGTCGTTGTAAAGCAACGAAAACGGATTATTTTTTATAGCAGAGCGCAAAATTTTCAGTTTACTAAAAAAATTGTAACGATCGCATTGAGTATAAAAATAGTGAATAAAAAATAAATTTTTCGTTTTATTCCAACGATGCGAACTTTAGTATCGAATATATTTTCGTGTTAAAGCACTCAACTCAAAAATCAACAATAATGAATATTCGAAAACTACATGAAAGCATTTTTGCAGTTCCCCAAACCTCAACTTTATCGAACAATAATTAGTAACTTGTTAATGAAGTGTAGCGAGAGAATTAATCATCAGGCTCTGATTCAATGGACCTAAATAGAGTGAAAATCCTTTGTAGTTAAGCCGCTTCATTCAGCCTCTCTCCAAAGTTCCGCTTACAAAGAGATTCTATGTATACATAGATTACCACGGATTGCATTTTAATTAGGCCAGAAAATAAGCTGAGAAAAAAGAAGAAACCATGAATTACGAGGTTTTCTTCAAACGTTGTACGGTTTTGAAAGGATCTGTGGTGCTGTACAATTTTTTTCCGTCTCGGGTCGAAAGAAATGAACTAAAGTCTTTTGCACTTTGAACGGTGAGGCGAGCCTGCAAAAAATAGTCGATTCTGAGACGATCGTGAAAAAGTGTAGCCAATCGAATTTGCAGTAGTGAAAAAAAGTTGAGGCTGTTTTCCACTTCCGCTCTGAAAATATCTGCGTCTGGCGATTGGTAAATTTGCTTCGAATCTTTTTGCTATCAGCCATTTTTCAACTTCTGACGTAATATGGAAAGTTTGACTCGAAAATGGATCACGGGCCACTTCATTTTGCCGGAATCTGAGAGATCGATGCGTTTTTTTCAGCAACTTCAAACGTGAATGTAAACGTGTAGTTACTATTATAGGGTGAAGTGATACGGTTATTGGAACGTGTGAAAACAAAGACAGTCCGTACACGAGTGTATACACAAGAATCTCGTATAGGTATTTCCGCGCAAGACGAAACTCGTTTGGCTGATATAGCTGCTGAACCTTTTGTACGATATGGGCGGCGCTGTTCTCACGCAAAAGGGCTCAACAGGTGCGCGACGCCCGCGACTTGTTCTCTCTTTCTCCTCCCGTTACTCATTCCTCTCTTATTTCCAACTTGTATAGAGAGTCCTGTCGTCCGTGTGATCTAGACTCTTTGTGTCTTTCTCGCTGAACTGCACGATCAAGAGGCATGCACGAATCGTATGAACGTTCGAGCTCGACGACACAAAATCCGCAATAGTCAAGGATCATCACCAAACGACGTACTATATTTTTTTCGGCAGCAGGAATTCTAATAATTAAATGATTTTTCAATATATTTCCCTCTTCGATGATTTCGCAAGAAATGGTTATTCGTGTCTCATCGAAAAGTAAATCATTTTTCATACGCATCTTCGAATTTATTGTCGGCTGAGAAATAGATATAGACTTGAATCGATTGAACCACGAAACAGGATGTAGAATTTTGAATAATACGAGGGATCAGAGCTGTGGGAATTCCGAAGCGAGTCAATCTAATGCAAGCTCAAGTCTGGATAGCGAGAAAGAGGCGGACTATCGCGAGTCGAGAAGTTTATGCGAACTGCAGAGGATACTCGTGATGCAAGGTATTGGCTCACTACCGCGGATAAGGACTCGCGGCAGACGAAGTTGTTAGCTGCTGAAATTCGTTTCTCGATCCGCAAAATATACAGGGTGTCCTGACATTCCTACAAAGTCTAGTGCAACATCGAGGTGAAAGTTTAATACCGAGTAAAAAGCTCGAACGACACTGAATTTTCATTCTGTGGTTCGGAACCCACGTAAAATAGTAGGTCCATGTGTGCGTAGTGGAGAGGAGACGAATGGGGAAGTGTGAATGGTGGAAAAGGGATGAGAGAAAAAGGTGGAACGGGATGAAAGAAGGGGTACGGGAAGCACACCATGTACAAACCCGCCAAGGGTATGCATGTAAAACTCCACTACATACATACACTGAATTTTCATTAGAATCAGACTGACGAGTCTAAAACGAACGGGAATTCAAACTACAGAAGAATCTTTTTCAAAAAATATTTCCCTGCGTTTCCACTTTTTTTTTAGTCCGCATTCCGATCGCATTCCGACTGTAACTCGCTCTCCCAAACTATGATCAGTTTTCCCTCCATGATTCGAGAAAAAAGGTCGATATTTGCCACGAGAAACAAATGCGTTATTTACCGGAGAAAAATGCGAAAACTCTCACCGATTAAAAAATGAATTTAAAAAAAAAAAACGCGTTTGTATAAATATTTTCTATGGAATACGAAAATTCCTGTATCGATTGAAAAAAATAAGGGGAAAAAGCGATGAATTGGCAATAAATTTAGAAGAAAACTAAAAAGCGAAAAAAGAATTTTTAGCTTCATATCGGCGCCCAGGCCGTCGTCGGACCGTTAAATTGATTTATTCGTCAAAGGTACGTGGTCACGCCATCTCCCGGAGAGGATACTTAAACCATGCCATTTCCTCACTCTGTGTAGGATCAGTCTCGTTCCGTTCAGTGGCCTGTGCCGATGCTCTATAATCTCGTGTAAGGACGTAACTTGGTACAGGAGTACTTAACGGTATAGAAAGCACTCAAGAAACAAAGAGAAAGAGGCAAAGTATGAGTGAAAGGAAGAACAAGAGAGAGAGAGAGAGAGAGAGCGAGGTATACAGTTATTTTATTTCTGAAACTCCAGCAACGACGCCACCCCCCACGGTCTTAAGGTTTCCAACTATTACGACGGCAATATTTCACTCCTCGAATTCGTAATTATCGTTGATGCTTTTATAGCGAAGCAATGAAATTGAAGCTCGTTCGATCGCAGCAAGGAATGTGCGAAGAGGGAGGAGAGCCAGAGGGAGCAGCGGGGCGGGAGAGAGGCAAAAATCGGTTAACCAATAAGTTTGAGGAGTAGGAATCTTAGTCAACAGCGGTGAAGCTTATTATTTTGACAGAAGCTCGAATCTCCTTGTGACACGATGGATTCGCTACCCAATCGGTACAATTGAACCAACGAATGTTGCATCGACTGAATATAATAACGAGCTCCGTAACGATGAACAATATGTAACTATACAGCAACCGAAATACTGATTCAATTTTGTGTATCGTTGCAGCGAACGCGAAACCACTGACATTTGACGAAGTTTACAATCAGAGCAGTCCGACAAACTGCACCGTATACTGTGGTGGTTTGACAAACGGCCTTACGGAAGAGCTCATGCAGAAGACCTTTTCACCCTTTGGCTCTATCCAAGAGATTCGAGTTTTCAAAGACAAGGGTTACGCCTTTGTCAGGTGAGTCTCGTTAGCGTTTTCCCTAGCGTACGGGGCCGCGGTACAAAGTAAAAAAAAAAAAAAATAGAAAAAAAAGCGGCCGAACCAGAGAAGGGACGCGTTGAGTCACAACTTTGTTCCGCTTTGTATAGCTTTTTGAAAAAAGAAATAAGATCTCATTGTTTCGATTTCGTACTGGCATTTCACTCGCCGTTAGAACGAGCCACAAGAAAGACAGTCTGAGAATCGCGATGTTATTCTGGCGAGCACGAACCAACAGCTTTGTTGGTGTAAAAAAAAAAACGATAATAAAACAAAAAATAATAAATCGCTTTTGTTCTCGACAGGTTTTCCACGAAGGAATCGGCGACCCACGCCATCGTAGCGTCCCACAACACCGACATTAACGGACAAACGGTTAAATGCAGCTGGGGAAAAGAGAGTGGAGACCCGAACAACGCCCAACAATCGGGACAGGTGAGAATGCAATCAATTGAATCAACTCTCGCACCTCTCTCATAGAACAGAAACAACAAAAAAAACGCGAAAAAGAAAGAAAAAAAAATTGAGATGTCAAACATCGAGCGAGTCCATTAGAGACGATTGCTCTAATAGTTTCCGCTCCTCAAGGAATTCCGAAAGAAAAGCAAAAGCGTATCAAGCGTTTAAAGTCCATTAGAGAAAACGAATCGATGCTCAAATACACCGGATTCGTCATCAACGACGATATTCCGAGTTCTTGCCACTTTTTTCCTCCAAATGAAATTTATCAAGGTCGATGCAGTTAATTGTGATGGAATCGATTGTCGCAAAGAACATGAGTTTGAAAGTTGTTTAATTAACTCACTCGCTAGACGAGCACGAATAATCATAAGGAAAGGAGGAGGAAGGAAGAAAACTTTTGGACAAAGATACTTTGCACGAGGTTGGAAAAAACTAAGTGAAACTTTAGAAAGATTGATCAACAGGAATGGAGGGAGATTGAGAAAGAAAGGAGGGGATGATCTGACCGCAAAAGGTTACATTCAGTGCGGTCTCTCTGTTATCGTTTCAAGTTGTTCGATGCCGAGCTGCTGGGGCATTGTGCACACCATGGTTCAGGCTCCCTCGGCAATTAGCGCCGTTAAGACGAGTAGTTACGTCCGATCTGGGAATACCACGAAAGATCGAGAGAAGCGAGGAGTTAGAAAGGGAAACATAGGGCGAGAGAAAAGGAGAGGGGGGGGGAGAAAGGAGCGAGCGATATAGAAGAGCTTGAGCTACAATGGAAAGCCCGTAATACGCTGAAGCCTCCGGTATTTCCGTTTAGCCGTTCTACCCGTAACTTTGCCCCGTAGCGGCGCCCTAATTGATCCTTATTCCCATAACGTCGGAGCAGCAGCCCCGCGTGAATACTTCCTCCCCCCCGCAAAGAGGGATTCTACTTGGGACTCGGCAGTCCCGTCAATCGTTCTTACTTATTTTCTCAATCTACCGCTCGATGTTACTTCTCTCCAACAGTCCAACTCTTAACTAATCCACAAACAGAAGCCGCATGCACTCTTGTATCCTAGAGACAATCTCCCTGGTTAGCAATTCGTTAAGTAATGTTCATTAAGCTCGTCGAAGTCGAATAAATCGAAGCTACGAGCTGTCATCCCTTGATATCTCCTCTAGAGACAAAAGATTTGACGTTTGATTCGGCCAACCGATCGATGAGGCACGATCGAATCGCTAGGCGTGACTCAATGCTCTCCAGATCCATAAACCAACGATGGAAACAGTAGAGAATCCTGAGACACGCGGTTGAAATGATTTTTTGCAGGCAATATCGTCAGCGACGTATCCGTATTACGCGGCAGCAGCGGCTGCTGCAGCCGCAGCGGCAGCTGGAGTTGGTGGAGTCGGTAGCGTCGGTGGTGTAGGAGGTGCTGGACAACTTGGTTACTGGTATCCACCTCAATCGTATCCAACGACCGCGGCTACGCAGATGCAGGCGGGCGGCTTTCTTCAGGGAATGCAGGGATACACGTACGGACAATTTGCTGGTTATCAGCAGGCTCAGTACATGGGGTGAGTGTGACTATTGAATAACACGTTAATCGAGCGCGTAAATAGACCATACGAATGGAAGAGAAAAGGAGGGAGGGGGGGGGGCGTATACGCATGGCCCATATTGGAGGCATCGTTAGATTGAGACGGGGAGGATAATGAAACACGATTTCACAGCAATTTAAACTGCAAGCTGTATCGGCATTAGTTAACTGTACTCGGTCATTACCGAGTGATAACAAAGACCCCGATGAAATAACGTTCAATGGTTCCTGCGGTTTGCTACGTCCTCATTTCCTATAACAGACCGTAATACGTTGTTTGTTCCATTGTCCGGTATTTCGTACAAAAATCTGACGCACTGGAAATCAAATTTCGTTAAAAATTTTTGAATATTATTAAATATTTTTGAATAATTTCCAAATTTTCGTTATTTTGGCAGTATATTTGGTTTCTAACGAAATTGTCACCAAAATTTGCGATCGGAACGACAAAAACTTGCTTCCGAAGAGACTTTCTACAATATTCCTTGTTGCAATGACACAATTTTTGGGATTATTCAATAAAACGTTTGGTCGAACGTGTCGAACAAAATATCCATCTTTTCCAACAAAATTTTGTTTTCAGTGCGTACATATGCAAAGCTAAACGTCGACAATCTCTTTTTCATAGTTTCATAGATTTTCATAGTTTCTAGCGAGTTTTCTGTGCAACGTGTGCGTCAGACGTTGGTATATAATAGTCGAAACCATCTCACGCGCGATGTTATTTGTCTAATGACTCAACGAAACACATAACAGAGCCCTACGTTTTTTAATTGTTTTTTTTTTTCTGCAAAGTTGCCCAAAACATTAAAAATAATGTTTGAAAAGAATTTGATAAGATGTGTGTTTGGACAATCGCAGAATGGGCATGGGCGTTCATGCGGCAAGTTCTGCAGCGGGATGGGGTCAAGGATTACCCGGTGGGCCTCAATTACCGCCGCATCACGCGACGACAGTTTCGGCACCTCCTGGTGTCCAAGCTGCTCCACCACCTCCTCCTCCACCTGCCCAAATGATGGCCTATCCCATGCAACAATTCCAGGTAATGTCATAACTTCGAGAACTCTCGTTACATTCTGTCACGTCATCTGTGTTGTGCTCGCTGCATCTTGTTTTTTTCTATTTTTTCATCATCCTTCAAATCGGAACGAAGGAAAAACGTTAAAAATGTATCGAAACGTCGCGAAATTTATGCATGAAACTAATTTTTCTTCCGATCATCAAAAATCTTTTGAAAAAAACAAATAAACAACAACGTTTTCCGGAAAATCTTCAACGAGAAATTTCACTTCACGCAATTGACACTGAAAAGTCCATCGAATGCAAAGCCAGTAAATTTCATCCGTTACGGATTATTTTTACGTTGGAACAATCCGCTTAATAACCGGATCGACGCGCTAAAGGGCGCTACGCGTATGGAAAAAAAAAACGTATCAATCGTGATTCACGATTCAATGACATTTTTCACGTTCTTTGTCCGTATGTATCTATTTGCGCCTAAAACAAAACATATTTGTGCGTGGAGGAATCATGAGTGCACGAATGGGCAACAAATGATGAATAGATCGAGAGAGTGAAAGAGCAGGAGAGAGAGAGAGAGAGAGAGAAAGAGAGAAGTGCGATGTAATAAAAAGGGAGGAGGGAGAGGGTAACGATGAAGAGTATTTTTAGTGGAAGCTTTTGGGATCGAGTCACGTGCCGCGAGAGAGTTAGAGTGCCAATATAACTCTGAATTTTTGAACACATAATGCCACGTATAAAAAAATATCGTTAATGGAAAATATGCGAGAATAACAATGGCAAAATATGGAATATAGCAAGAGGGAATAAGGGGAGCGAGAGGTGCGGAAGGGAGAGCGAAATATAAACGAGAGAGAGTGGATGGAACGCGTGAATGGAAATGGCTTCGATATAGAAATTGCATATTGCATTGTGCATATTGCTTGGCTTCGTGCTCTGTCTGTTTGTATCTTTATGCATGCGAGGCACTCCGCGTCTAGTTCGCCACATATTTTTCATATCGTTCGAAACTGCTCGTACCATTTTTGTTTTGTTTTTTTTTCTTTCCCTAATAATTCTACCTCCTACACGTTTTTTCATTTTTTTATCATTCTCCGCGAAAATGCAATATTTCGAATTTAGACTGACGGAACCCTCGTAAACTTTTCTTGTAAATAATGCAATATGCAACGTCATATGTTTTCTCTACAAGAAATATTTTGTTAGTCGATACGAAAAAAAGTTAAAAATATCGACAAAATTTGCCAACGTTTGGAATCACACGTGCCGGAAATAAACATTCGGTTAACCACGTACAGCCCTCGAAAGATTGGCTTTCTCTGCGTGAAAAGTCTCGTGCATTCATTCGTGTCATAAAGGCCAGCACGTCATAATATCCACGAGCATTATATATTCATTTTTTCATTTTCGCATCGAGTTTCGTGTCTCGATAAGCGTGCCGCCTCCGCGTCTTTGCAGTAATTGCGGGTGGTGGGGAATATGATGCGGTTTCAGGAACCTGGACGTAAATGGGCAGTTTAAAAAAAAATACATATAAATCACGTCCAAAGCATATAGCAGTGGGAGATAAGCATTTGAGAGTGGCAACGTTATTCGTGCGAAAAACAGTCAAAGGATTAGAGAACTTGACGGACGCCACGTTTTATTTCATTCGGATCAAACGACGACGTGGCGTTCACATTTTCATGAAGCTCAATTATGCACCAAGCTTTTGGGAGAGGAAAAAAATCCTTTCATTTATTTAACTTCGCTTATTATTTCGGAGCTGATAATCGAAAAATCACTTTTTTCGGTTAAATGTAAAATAAATCGAAGATGATTTTTCGGCGACGATAACGGCAAACTGGAGACGCAATTCGGTCAAACTCTATGAATCGTTGGATCACAAAAGCATGAGATGAATATATATATACATTGTTAAAACGTACGTGATCCCGAAGCCAGAGCCACTGGCATTTCTAACGCTTTGCTCCTTCCTCTATCTCGCTTATCTCAGATTCACTATCCCTATAATCGAGTAACTCCCCGAAGGAGCGTCGCCTCTCTCCTCGACGTCCATAAAATTTATTCAAAATTTTCCACCTGGATTACTCGCGGGACCGAGAGGCAGCTCGGTCCTCCTCCTCCTCCTCCTTTTCCTCGTCCCCCTCTAACCTCACCCTGTTTGCCATTTATCCCAACTGCCAACATCTCGGGATACCTCTACAATCTTTCTCTGCACAGGACGTTCCACGTGACGTACCGCAACCTCAAATCCGTCCGACCCTAATTTTCCGCAAATTCCCTCATATTTCTCCTAATAAAACCTGAAAGAGCAGAAATCAATTTTTTGAAAATGATACGTCCAAATTTTGTCATCCCATGACTTTCGGAATATTTTAATGCGCGCGGTTCCCAATTATCCAGAAGAAAAAAAAACGATCGTATGACTTGACCGAAAAATAATGTAGAGTCTGCCAATTGGGAAAGTAAAATTTTTTTCAAAATTTAACAAAAAAAGAGACAACGGTCGAGTAATCTGGAAAATTGAATTTGCATGAAATGCACCATAGACGTGTCTGAAAGATATGAAGCAGAGTACTTTCTTCCCGTCCAGACTAAGAGAGAAGAGAAAACAAGGAACGAGAGCAAGACATAAAATTCCTTGGGGGACGATACTCGAACTACATCCTTCGTGTCTCGTGGAGCATCTACAATGTTTTTTCATGCATGTGTTTTTCTTTTGCTCTTGTCAGAATGATAGTCAGTTATTTCCATCTGATTGGTTAAGAATTGCATGAACTATTCGAGCATTCGTGTACGTCGATGTGGAGTACTCACCAATTAAGGCGATTGGATTAAAATTCAATGATATTCAGAGAATTAACCGGAGTGCCGAAAAAAAAAGAATGAACGACGTATCAGTGTCTCATCATTCCATTTCGTAATTCGGTTAGTTACATTACGCGAAGTAATTAATCTTAATATTATTCGAACTAAGCGGATTTTCTCGTATCACGTTACGTTCGTTATTTGTAAAATCAACAAACAGTATTGATTGTGCCTCTAATTATAATAAATAACCAACAAACCTCAATTGATAGTATTCTGGTTGGGGAGTCGTTTTTTCGTTAATAATCCAGTCGCCTAATCGAAAGCACGCTCGTACGGTATTCAAATATACACGCGTGAAAGCTTTTCCTCGAGGGGAGAATATTTGCGAGTCAGCCTAGAATAGTGAGCCGTTTTTTTCTCTTTCGAATCACGGATAGATCAATTAATCACTTGACCCGAGGAATACTCGGGAATTATTTGAGAGACTGGTCGAAAGTATGACGCGCTAATACGTCAGTATCTTCGGCAAAGTTTCATGCAATGAAAGAGAGCGCGAAAGAGTGAGGGAGAGAGAGAGAGAGAGAGAGATTACCATGATGAGAATTGATATAATCCAAGGAGTAGGGCAAGAGTCCCGGTTGAATTTCGCGTGAATTCACCGGGATAAAAGCCCCGAAGAGAAAAGCTTGGTTATTCAAGGCTGAGCGCTGGCGCCACAGAGACGCTAATCGTTAGAGCAATGTGTTCCTTATATCTATAACTCTTGTGAGAGCTTGAGAAACGATGACTGTGGAAAAAAAAGAGAACATGAGTGGCAAAGATGAAAGCATGTGAGAGAGAGAGAGAGAGATAATGTTGACGTGATTATGTGTGAGAGGCTGAATTGCGTGTTTGTATGTGATGAAACATTATAACCATGTGTACATATGTATGAACCATTCCGCCCTTAAAACGAGCCACGTCTGACCCTCGTCCTCTGGGATTTTCAACACGCTATTATTTTTTTTAAACTCTTGAAAAAACGAGTCAGTTTTTAAAATCCCTCGCCCTTCGCCATTAACGTATACCTGGGTAATGGCGAAAAAATGCACAGTTTGTATGACCGTGCCTCTTGTGGCCGCACCTGGAAGCCAAATAACACCGCATCAAGCTTACTGTCGAGCCATACACACTAATGAATAATAGTGTCCTTTTTCGTGCTTCAAATAAATTATATTTCATGCTAATTTAACGACCGACGCAGACGAAAACTTTGAAAATGCAATAACATTCAACAAGCTCCAAATTCATAATGCTCCGAATTTCGAGCTTAAAATGAGATCGAATGGACCACAATATCGAGTCCCATAATATTGACTAAAGCCTTTTCGTGAAGATTGTGAAGAAACGCGATGCGTCAAATCCCAAAGAACAAGGATGATGAGCGTGAGTTAGTTAAAGTTCGTACGAGATATCGATTACGGTTATTTTCACCGTTTAACCTCGTTCGAGGAGAAATTCATTGGTAAATAATATTTAACGAGCAAACGAAGAAGCTCGAAAGGGTAGAAATCAAAGATTTGAGAGTAACGATAATCGATAATCTCGGAGAGTGGTTCATAAATGATGAAAAAAAAAAACCAAAGATAAATATCTCCATTATAGATAAGAATCATCCATGTTGAAAATTCGGACACAAAACTTAACCATTCGTTTGTGTGTTAAAATGGTAAAGTGTGTTCTTGGTTGCGGTCCAGCTAGCGGATGAGGACTGGCTGACGCCTAGCCTCCTAGTGTGATGGTAAGCAAGCGCCCCCAACCGACAGGAATAATCGTCACCGTCACGACCATCGCCATCAACGACAACGCCGAAGTCGCTGTAATAGGAGCTCACCTCGACGCAATCATCGACTCCGTCACCGTAACGAAATCAACAAATATCATTTTCATCCTCGTTGTTGCCGCCGTCGTCGTCGTCGTCGTCGTCGTCATATTCGCCATCATCGTCATCGTTCTTGTCGTTTGGGATTACAAAAACCCCACATCGACGAGAGAAGCAAATAGAAGAAGAAGAGGCAGGAGAAGGAGGAAAAGCGTCGACGAACGTGACGATAGAAAAGTGAGCGAATATATATTTCCGGTAGGCTATGCGCGAGTCGTGTTAACAAATAAAAATCAAACGCCTATAGCTAATTATCGGCTCGCGAAAATGTCAGTCAGAAACAAAAGTCAAAAAAAGCCAAGCCGAATACGTCAACAAAATAAACAAAGAGAAAAAGATCGAGAGAGAGAGAGAGAGAGAGAGAGAGAAAGAAATGGGATAGAGACGAATGAAAAGTAAACTTTCAAGTATAGCAAAAAAGAGACCCGACGACTCCTCCCAGAGCTCATCCAAAAGTCCTCGTTGCGAGAACTGTATATGAACGTAAAACAATCTTATTATCGTGATTAACAAGCAAAACAACAAAATAACCGATTAGAATCCGCCCCCGCCCCCTCGACCCCGTTCCTCCCGAGCGAACTGTATCGTCAACGCTCCGTTTCATTCAAGATCGAGATACGAGCCAGTGTAAAAACGCGAAAATGAATTAAACAACAAAATGCATTGTTTTTTTTTTTCGTTCTCGCTATATACAAATATAGCTTCGTCAAGGAATAGTATTGCCTCAGAATAGCCAGTTCAGGATAAGAAAGGAAAAAAACGGGATAAAAAAAATCGCTCGGCAGAGGAAAGCTTGAGGAAACACACAAGATGTCGAAGCATCATAAGGACGTTCGGCTATTTGTTTACGAACGATAAACTCTAGCGGTGACCCGTGATCGTGTCTCATCTCCTTTTATTCACCGTACGATACCCACGGTCTTTTAGTACATGTATAAAAAAGAAAAAAAACACAAAAAACAAAAAGCAAAAATAAGAAGAAAAAAAAATACGAGAAACAAAACGTAAACGAAAAAAAAAAGCATACGACACACATGTACGTATGTTCGTTGACGGGAGCTCTGTAAATTTTCCACCGATCCCCCCTGCACGCGAACGCAAAGTGGATCTCCGCTCGGCCAATATTTGCCCGTGCCAAGCGAATCCGTTATTTTTGTATAGGTAGTTTGTAACGTCGACGAGGCCCTCCCCCCCTCTGCGTACACATTCGACCGCGGTATCTTACGGTTATATCGGGGAGATGATTTTACACCGTACTCTCACTTCCATGAGCAGCAGCAGCAGCAGCAAGAGAACAAACAAACAAAAAGTCATTAACAAAACATTTTCAAAGCGGGGTCGAGACGAAAAAACATTTTAGAAAAGAATCATTTAATTAATAAGGAAAAGCAAAGAAAAAAAAACGACAAAAAAAACACGACAGTACACCATCACGAAACATCGCCATGAAAAGTTTGTCCTACTCGTGTCTCTTGTCTCGGCAACCCTCTCAGCGAATTCTCAACATCGCACCAGCACGGTATACACAAATACGCGTATACGTGGATCTGTAATTTGGTACAACGAGTGACTAATCCACTTTTTTCCATTCCGAGAAGGAACTAAGCCACGTGATTAAATCCATAGCCCAGTCCTTTCTCGGATAGGGATGAAAAGAACGAGTTAGTCATTTGTACCGAACCACAGATCAAAAGATTATCACGGGTTGATCAAGAGCAAGAAAGAAACGAAAAAGACGAAAAAAACACACACACATACACACAACAAGATAACGAGACGATAAAACGAACAAATTAACCTAAACACACTCTAAAAAAGAAGCTAAATAAAGAACTAAAGAAATAAAAAATAAATAAAAAGAAGTAATACTTGAACGATACATTTGTTGATTTGGTTATTCGTTTTTGTTTAAACGGCGAGTCTCTCTCCCTACTCCCCGATATCAAAGAACGGGGATGTTTTTTGATGGGTGAGAATCTCGTGATCAAGCGCAGCGCACAATATGTCGTGGAGGATATTACGAAGGGAGGCGTTATCGGGTGTAATTTACTTTCGAGATAGACGAACAAACAAACAAAATAAAACAACAACCAGAAATATATATAATGCAAAATAATAATGAAAATGAAAAAAAGGAAAAAAATAAAAAGCAAAAAAAGAAAAAAAACAAGTCCAATGTAGCTAGTTAGATATAAATATCTGTGGCTTGATACAAAAAGGAGTTTCGGTCGTCGATCAAGTCGTACGAATCGCTCACTTTTTTTACCAAACACCACAGATATATAAATAAACAAATGAATATATTATTATAAATACATTATTACAATGTCAAAGTACATATTGTACCCGCGTATATGAGAGGCTTGTTCCAAACTCGGCGGCGAGTTAGATCGACTCGTATATATTTCGTTTGATACCAGATATTATTGGGTCGAAGCTGCGGATAATATCCGTGATGAAAATAATGGCTCTCTCTCTCTCTCTTTCTCTTTCTCTGCCCCTGTATCTCTCTCACTTTATCTCTCTGTCTCACACTTTTTTGATCCAGCAAGCCTCGTTAATCAATCGAAAATAATTTTCATTCAATTTAAAAAAATACAAAAATAATCCCAGCCAGAAACAAAAGACGAAAATGTTTCAGTGAACGATTGAATTTCTGCGTTTTATATTTTATTTTCCTCGGGGTTCAAATTCTAAAAATTGAACGGGCTATCGATTTTTTTTCTATTCGAATTCAAAGGGCTGTAAAAAAACATGAACCTATACATTTTATGGAAACGCGAGAAACATTTGTCATGTTTTTTTTTTTCATCGTTTGCGTAGATCGTGGTTATTAGAAATTTATTGGAATTTGATGAAAAAATCAATTGTGCCAGTTCGAATTTACGAGATATTTTATAGTCAACTCAATTCCCTTGAGTATTGCATACGAGGAAATGTGACAAACGATAAGGGATTAGGATCGCGTGCATGCACCGCGCGTGTATATTCAAGCTCGTTGACAAACTCTACGATCGAACGTATACGGCTTGAGACAGAAGTAAACAGCTCCGAGGGACAAGAATGTACACAAATATTTGACGGTACAACGAATCAAACGAGCCCGGAACTAAGTTTGATGAAAGAATTTTTGAGGCGAGAAAATCACATAAATCGAGCCGAGGGATCGAAAAACATCAAATTTTTCATTCGTTGTGTTTCCCCTGCCGAAGCTGATCGAACCGACAGTCGCATTCACAAATGTTTCGGGACAAAAATCGCGTTACAATTTCCCACAAAAACAATCCAGAATTCCATTAAATCCCTTTCCATACCCTGACCTCTGTAAAATAGAAGAAGAAAAAAACAACATTGGATATTGAAAAAAGAAGCAACTCCACATGTCGTTGTACGATCTAAGGTTTTTTTTTGCGCACGATCATAAATGAATCGGGTGTGGAATATCGAGTAGAAAAAAAAACACGAGGATCAGACGATGAGATGTGATTCAGAATGAAACGAACCGGGAGGTCAAATTTTCGGCTCCTGATTCGTATCCAAATTTTCCGTTTTTCCTTTCATCCACATAGAAATATACGAAACTTGATTGAATGGGGATCGAGGAGATGGAAAAAAAATTGAAACTCGAAATAAATTATCTGCAAAGTCCATAAAAGAAATTGAACAGAAAAAAAATAGAGCAGAAAAGAGGATAAAAATTCAAACGAAATCGAAAGGAAGTGACTGTGTCGTGAGGGATGTTGTGGAAATCAAGTTCTTGGCAACTTTGAATTCGGCCATGATAAATCGACGAGAGGGGAATGCGAGAGTAAACTTACAAGTATCTCGAATTTTCGTTAGCCATTGATTTATCGTGATCGAGATAGAAGCGAGCCTAGAGGACTAGCCTTTTCTACTAGCAAGCCGGAAATCTTTTTTCTTTTGCCCCTTTTACGTTCGCTCGGTTTTCCACGACGCTCGCGGATAGAAATTCGACGGCAGTTGAGGGATGCACAGAGTGAAAGATTTTCCTCGTGATATTCGAGTCGTCGAAGGGTGCAAATACACGAGCATATATTTTCCGGAGGGAATCCTTCGCGACGGAGCGAACGAATCAGCGCCTCAAAGTGGATAAGTCCAGTAGCGATCAGACGCAGCGATAAAACTCGGCCGGTTCACGTTGCAGTCTCCGGATCCCACGTTTTTTTCGCCTTTTTTTCCTCCAACCCTCATTCATCATTTTCGATCT